>JBBPDI010070992.1:0-16763 GCA_037974545.1 Cucumis variabilis
GCAAACAACATTCAAATTTGAAAAATCTTAACTAAATATGATTTTTTGATAAGATATATATGGCTGTAATTTATATATCAGATTTTTGGATTCTTAAAATTTAAATCAATTAATTAACAATTTATTTCTATAGTTCATAATACATATCTATTAATAACGGTTTGAATTGAAATTTTTTTCAGACCCCTTAAACAATGGCTAAGATAATTTCAACGATTTTCGTTTCATTGTATTTCATAATAATTTATTATTTAATACATAATACATATTTTTCTTATATCTAATAACAATTTGAAGTTAGATTATATCATCCACTAAAATAGTCAATTTGAATGATTTTAAACGATCACATCCCCAAAATAATGCAAATATTAATTCAACATTTTTAGATTATTTATATTCTAAAATATTTATAAAAAATTTGAATTTAAATACCTCCAAAATACGCATTGTTAATAACAATTTGAAATTTGAAATTGAAATTTTATTGATTTTGGTATTTTTTTTCATAACAATCATTTAGTTTGATGTTGGAAAATATTTTATTAGTTTTAATTATTTTGATAATCTCCAAATTTATTTATTTATTAACAAAAAATTTAAATAAATAAATTTGATTTAATCCAAAATATTTCATTGAGCTCCTTAAAAATAGTAAATAAATATATTTTATTAACCTACTTGAAAATATTTGTTTGAAAAATATAAGGAAAGTATAATTTGAATATATTTAATTTTTTCTATTTGTTTTATTGTTTATTTTTTTTCTTAATTTAACAAAATCAATTAATTGGTTAGGTTTAATTGAAGACAAAACACAGAAGAAGAAGATCAAAATGCATAACTTATACTAATAATTCATAAGTATTTAGAAATACACCTTACATAAATATCATGCATGTTTTATGCGATTACAATAATGTCTAAACGCAAGATAAGTAGAAAAGAAGAAGCTAGTGAATCACAGGAGAGAAAGGCCACGCGATGAAAACTCACTTGGCGAATAACATTTTCAGGCGAAGAACCACATCATCCGCAAGGAAGGCTCACTAGAGGACAAGAATGGTAGTTGGAATGATGTGATTTCACAAGGTTGCAATTGACGCTGACAATCTCAGAAAATGGTAGTTGAAGATCACTACAACGGGTACGAAAAATGGAGATGAAGGATTGAATTTTGATTTTGATTAGACAAGTATGTAGGTATAATCATGTTTCAACATATTTATTAAAGTGTAGTTATGTTTTATTTTACCTTAAGTAAGTAGCTTGCACATACGGGTATTTTGGATTTTTGCATATCCTTATTTATTGTATTCTTTTTTTGTTTTGCCATCTTTTGAAAAACAAAGTTGTTTTGTTATTTTTCAAAATGGCAACTTTAAAATTGCTATTCTCCTAGTTGACCTGATTTTTTTCTTGAAAAGTCTGCGCCTCTCGCCCAAGGCCCAAGGCCCAAGACCCAAGACTTTGGAGATGTCAAGCAACTTTGGGCCTTAGACAACACTACAAAAAAATGGGCGTTTTCTGACGTCCTTGATGACATCAAGAAATAGAATGTCGCAAAAAGAAAGAAAATGTCAATGTTGAGGTAACCACATCGGGATAAGGAGGCACATCCAATGCCATTGTAAACCACGTCGAGGATACACAAACACAGAGCACGTTAGAGAAAGTTAAATATTAAATTTAGGATTTAGGCTTTCTCTGACGTTCTTACACACCACGTCGGCATATGGTTAAATCATAATATTGAATTTTTAAACCTTTGCTGACGTTCTTACACCTCACATTGACAAAGGGCTAGGAATTTAATTATTACAGTTGGACTTTTCCTGATGTCATTAGTTATACGTCGGGGAAAGTCTAGAAAGGCCAACATTTTCATGCTGTGTCGACCTTTCCTCTCCCTATTTGTTATGTAATTACAAAATATAAAGCACGTGAAAACGAAAGAGAAAAGAAAAGAAAAAAGAAAGAGAGGAATAAGAAGAAGCGTCCGCAGTTGTCATCCGTCGCCCACCGCTCCATGCTCTTCCTTCGTCCTCTGTCGTTGATTTGCTTGGTATAAGATTTTGTCCATTTTTTTTTGTTTTGAAACTATAAAAATGCATGTATAGTTTGGAATGTCTGAATGTGTAGTTTGAAATTCATTGTATGGTAATGTATTATGTAATTTTGTATGTGTAATCCATGCAAGAGATATATGTATGTGTAATATATTATGTATATTTTTATATGAAAATGTATAATTTTTATATGTAAGTTTGAGATTGGATGTGTAAATTTGAGATTGTATGTTGATATTATATAATCTATGTGTAATGTATGTTTTTTAAATATTTGAATACGAATTAGATATTGAATTTGATAGTTAATTTAAATTTGAGTTTAAATATGAATTTTTGTTTAATATAAATTATAATATGAATTTGAATTTAAAGTTGAATACGAATGTGAATTTTAGGCTATCCTACAATTATGGTAGCCTATTTATTTATGTCAAAAATTAGTTTCCAACTTGTTAATTACTAGCTTTGAGATTCTTAAGTAGCTTTTAATTAAGTATGTATGAGTTGTTAGATATGTTGAAAGTGTTAGTTAGATTTAAACTTAAGTTTAGATTTGAATTTAATTTTATTGAAATATTAGAGATTCGACAATATAGCTTATCCATGGAGTAAGTTGGAGTAAATTGGACTAAGTTGAGAGGAGAGATATAAAAACAATCAAACGTATTTATGTTTTAGGGCTTTTAATGAGATGGACAAGGACTGAATGAAACTTAGGGATAAGTTT
Organism: Cucumis variabilis; assembly: GCA_037974545.1. Lineage (NCBI taxonomy): Eukaryota > Viridiplantae > Streptophyta > Magnoliopsida > Cucurbitales > Cucurbitaceae > Cucumis > Cucumis variabilis. Next base: position 2,800 of record JBBPDI010070992.1, read on the forward strand.
TCGGTTGAGTACAAAGAAGGAGTTTTCCAATTTTGAGAGGTTGCAAAATATCACGTCAATAATTATGGACAAATAAGGTCTCCATGCAAGAGTTGTATGAATTCCAATTGGGTAAGTATATTCACGTCAATAAGGTGTCCATGTAAGAGATGTATGAATTTGAATTGGTACTCATTAGAGGGTGTGGAGCGACATCTATAAACAACTAGAATAGCCTCTTCATACATAGACTGAGTGTATCATGGAGAGTTTGTAAACTTGTACAGAGGTATATGCAAAGTCTTGATGAAGGAACAAGTAGTACTAATAATCCTTTTGATGAAGGAACTAGTAATAATCTATTTTCTGAAGAAAACAAAATGTTGGGTATGCTGCATGATTTCAAGCTGGTATTGAATACATAAAAGGGATGAAGGAAGGTTTGGAGAATGAAATGTCGTTTATCAGTGAGGTAGATTTAGAAGAAGATAGAACAAACGTGGTAATTAAGGAGTTATTAAACCAAGAAAGTCGTGAGCTATACCTCAACTGTTCAGAATTTCCATCCCTTAACTTTTTGTTTACGATGATGAATGTGAAAGCAACAAGTGTTTTGACATGATTTTGTAGATAATAAGATGTGCATTTCCAATGTGTGGTACCAATATCCTTAGTTCATTATACGAAGCCAAACATAAATTGCGTGAGTTGGGCCTTGGATACGAGACTATTCATGTCTGTAAGTATGACAGTGTATTGTTCTAGAAAGAGTTAAGGGAGTTGCAATAGTTTCTGACTTATGGTGAGTCTTGATACATGGTTAGTTCTAACTACAGATCATCAGAAAAAAATTCTGTATCGTTGGTGTCGAGATTACAGCATTTGTTTGTATCCCATGAAATCTCAACGAACATGAGATAAACGAGTGGAAATAGAAGATGTGCCGAGACATCCAACTAATGTAGAGGGATGAAAGCACTTTGATTATGAAATTTCAGATTTTGCTTTAGAGCCATGTAACATTCATTTGGTGTTAGCTTTAGATGGATTTAATTCGTTCGGTCATATGAATACCTCGACAGTATGTGGCTTATGATGTTAATTTCTTACAATTTTCTACCATGAAAATGCATGAAAGGGTCAAACTTCTTCATCTATTTGCTCATTCTCGGCCTAAAATCTCTTGGTAAGAAAATTGATGTGTACCTACAACCATTAATTGAGGAATTAAAAACTCATTTACTTACCCTAAAGTAGGAAAGAAGTAAATTCCATCTTGTGTAATTATGTTTCCAGCTTTCCACTCGATCTTGTCCCCAAAATGATAAGCTTATCGAGTCGATGATCTGACCACTCTCACCCGTAAAAATCAAAGGACAATCCCTCACAAATAGGAGTTCATAATACACTTAGGATTAAGACACAGTGTATCCTGTAAGGATCAAACCTTTAGCTCCATACACAAACATGTAGTCTCTCGTTCTTTTAAGATACTTGAGAATAATTTAATTGTCGTTCAGTGGTCTAACCTTGGGTTGGACTGATATCTACTAACTATTCCCAGTGCATAACAAATGTCTGGCCTAGTGCGGAGCATAGCATACATTAAGCTGCCCACAGCTGAGGCATAGGGAATACGTCTCATATCCTCAACTTCTTAAGGTGTCTTAAGATACTGTTCCTTAAACAAGTGAACCCTGTGCCTGAAAGGTAATAAACCCTTCTTAGAGTTCTGCATTGAATATCAAACCAACATTTTTTTTATGTAGGTTTCCTAAGACAGTGCTAGCGTCTTGTTCATACGATCCCTTATGATTTCCATCCTTAGAACATCTTGTGCCTCTCCCAAATCTTTCATTTGGAATTGGACTGCTAGCCATGTTTTAACGTCAGCTAGGTATCCTACATCATTTTCAATGAGAAGGATATCGTCAACATAAAGTACTAAGAAAGCTACTTTACGTTTGTTAATTTTCTTGTATACACAAGGCTCAGCAACATTTTGGTCAAAACTGTAAGATTTGATCGTAGTATCAAATCTAATGTTCCAAGATCTAGATGCTTGTTTCAACCCATAGATGGATCGATTCAGCTTGGAAACCTTTTGCTCTTGACCTTGAATTATGAACCCCACAGGCTGAGACATAAAGATTATCATTCAGAAAAGCAATCTTGACATTCATTTGTCATATTTCATAATCATAAAAAGTAGCTATGGACAAGAGAATCCTTATAGACTTTAACATAGCAACAGGAGAAAATTTTTTCCTCATAGTCAACCCCTTCCCTTTGGGTATACTTTTTTGCTAGAAGTCTAGCTTTGAAGGTTTGTACCTTTCCAGTTGAATCTCTCTTTCTCTTATAGATCCATTTGTACCCTATAGATTTCACCCTTTCAGGTACATCTAGAAGCTCTCACACTGAATGAAAGTACATAGACTTCATTTCAAGGTCCATGGCTTTGACCTATTGGTCATTATCTACATCATTCATTGCTTGTTTATAGGACAATGAATCCTTAATGCCATCATCTGGTATGACAACCTGAGTATCAATTAAACTCAAGTAACGGTTAGGTTGTGATACAATTCTCCCAATGTGTCGAGGCATTCTCAACTATTGAGAAGGATGAAACTGACCTGATGTGTTGGTTTCATCAACTCTTTATGGGGTATTAGCTTCATCAATAACCCTTGCTTCGTGGTTTATGATCTATCATGTGGTCTTCTTCCAAGAAAGTAACATTTGTCGATACAAATACTCTGTTTTCTTGTGGATCGAAAAATATACCACCTCTCATTTCTTTAGGGTAATCAACAAATCATATATGAATTATAGTTTCTACTGCATACCCCAAAAAATGAGCTAGGCAATTGAGCATAGCTCATCATTGAACGAACCATGTCTAACAAGGTTCTATTTCTCCTTTTTGATACACTATTTTGTTGAGGTGTGTCATGTGCTAAGAGTTGAGATTGGATTTCATGTTCTATCATATAGTCCTAGAATCTCAAATCCATGCACTCTCCACCTTGGTCATATTGAAGTTTTTTAGTATTTTTACTTAATAGATTTTCAACTTCAGTCTTATACTCCTTGAACTTTTCAAGAGCTTCAAACTTATGCCCCATTAAGTATAAATAACCATACCTTTAATAATTATCATCTATAAAAGAGATGAAGTATTCAAAACCTCCTATAGCTTTTATATTCATCGGACCACAGAGGTCTGAATCTATAAGTTCTAGGGACTCTTTGGCTTCATAACATTTTCCAATAAAAGGTCTTTTAGTCATCTTTCCTTCAAGACAAGATTCATATGGAGGCAATGAATCATCTTTTAACTCATTTAGAAGTCCATTCTTTACCAATCTCCCGATCATATTGAGATTAATGTGATCTAATCTTAAATGCCAAAGATATGTATTGTTATTAGAAGAAATTGGTTGCCTTTTATTTTGAGTATTAGTAGTTTTAAACATCTCATGATTTAAAATCGATTTTGTTTCATTAGGTCTTAATACATTCAAGTTGACTTCAAGTTTAGCTAAACAAATATGTACACCATTCTTAGAAATGAACGCTTCATTCAAAGAAAAAGTTACATTATATAATGGTTCAATAACACAAGAAATAGATATAAGATTCCTTTTAATCTTAGGAATTATGTATACATTTTCTAAAAACATGAATCTATTTCTAAAAGATAACTTAACATCTCTCACTGCACGAGCTGAAATGACATCTTCCGTAATAACCTTGAGAGTCATCTCATCCTCCTCAAGTTGCTTATAGGAACTAGTTTCCTTTAAAGAAGAGCAAACATGGCTAGTGACTCCTGATTCAAGTATTTAGGCATTTTGGTCATTTTTCAGTAAACATGTTTCTAAGACAAGTAAATATATTTACCTTTTTTTTTATTCTTCTTAAACATCTCTTGGAGAGAGAGTCAATTATCTGACATGCAGTAGACATACTGAACAAGAGATAGACGCGGGCCTTGTCATTGACCTTTGTTCAATGATTATATGCATCCCTAACATTTTGAGATGTATTTCAAGTAGGGGAAGGAGGGAATTCCTCCATTAAGATGAAGCGTAGATCATCATTAACCAAAATTATATCTAGGTGTGACTTCCACGTCGCATAATTTTTACTAGTTAATTTTTTATTTTTAAGCAGCTGAATAATTGAAGAAGACATGCTGAAACAATCAATTGACCGTATTAGTTATCTTTGTCTTAACCCAATACACAAAATAATCCAATCAATTGAGCAAAAACAATCAATCAAAGAACCCTAATCAAACAAATGATTTAGTTTTTGCAACGATACTTCAGAAGTTTAGAGCAACAGGCACCAAAGGGTGATCAGCTACTCCTCTCTAGGATTGAGACAATCTCAACTAATAACTAATACCAGAAAACTTATATTCCTATAGTTCTTAGTTACCATTGTTCGGTTAAGGATTCATTAACTAATTTAATTCATCATGTCAGTGAGACCCTACCATTTTCAGATTCCAAAGGTACACTTCAACATGCTACCGAAAGGAAAGACAATTGTTGAAGATTAACCTAAGAAACCCTATCCATTTCTGGAGTTTGCGTTCTTTCAACTTCTACAATCAGATCTTTCGAAGGGATGGTTGCTCTAGTACAACACGCAAGCGGATCATAGAAATCTCATGTTGCAATCTAATGGAGGAGACCATAGGATACGTTGAAACACGTCCTTCTTCCACTTACTATGAACATTTCCCCTATTCACCATGTTATTAACCCATACAAACACTCTCCGAAGGGAGGCTGATCCCAGGACGACATGAAGCCAAGTATGAATCTCACGTGTGAACTCTTAGAAACGTGAGAGCTAAAAATTGATATATCATATATACCATTTTCTCCCACTAAAATGTTCTATTAATTTAGGGTTTGTTGAACTTAACTAAATTCTTGCTAAATGAATCTATCTAAGTCTATTCTTATTATAATTGTTATTATAAAACTTTACTCTAAAATTTCTAGGTGCATTAAACTATTTAATTTAGCTTAATAGGAATAAGGTTAATTCAACATTGGTTTCAGGTCAATTTTCAGGTAGGAGCTGTTCCGTAGACCGTCAACTTACGTACTCCCAGCCTTAGACAGAACTTTACCGTGGAGTTCCCTTATAACCTTAAATCCTATTCACTCGTAAAATTTCTAGGTATATTAAACCATTTAATTTACCTTGTGGTATATTATGCTAATAGGAATAAGATTAATTCAACGTCAGTTTCTGCTAAGTTTCCATGTTCGATGTTCCGTAAACCGTCAACTTAAGTACCTCTAGTATCAGACAGAACTTTTTCGATGAAGTTTCCTTATAACCTTAAATCCTATTTGTCCTACTTAGTTTCATTAAACTAAAACAACACATAATTCTAATCCTATTAGAATTAATGTGATCTTAGGTTTATTTAAATTTAAACAATTTAAAATTAAATAAATTAATCCTAAAATTTTATGTTTGCATGCAACTCTTTATTATAAGTTGACGGTTTCTAATTATCAAATTTTATAACTATTATAAAATTAATTGATTAGTGCTATAATATGCATAATATAGTTTAATTAATTAAAACATATTTTAATTAAAAAAATAAACCATGCAACATGCTAAACATTACATGAATATAACAATTATATTAATCAATGGACATAATATGCTCAATGCAAATTGATTTTCATCTTAATTAATATAACACTTATATTAAAAAACAATCATGAAAATCAACCAAACATACACAAGACATTAATTTAAAAATAAAATTATATTTAATTAAGTAATGTCATGCATCATGCTTATCCAATTTCATATATTTAAAATATCAACATATTTTAAATAACTCATGAACTTCAAAATCATTCATTAATACCATATATTATAACATTCATAATATATAAAAATGTATGAACATGCTGAGAAAATCATGCAACTAAAATATAACACTTATATTAAAAGGAGAAATTCATTGCCTTTTTATTTTGAGTATTAGCAGTTTTAAATAAAAGTGTTATATTTAAGAATGATGCATGATAATTATAATCCTAAGGTGGGATTATAAATTATATGACATGCATTATGTATATAATTAATTTAATCAAACATCACATGTAACAATAGATTAAATAACAAAATAAATCGAATTTGGCACCCCTAAAAAAATAATTAAATTAATTTAATTTAATTAATTAAAACAAAAGAAAATAATAAAATGGTAAAAACGGAGAAATTCGCAAGATTCTAAAATCAAACTCGACCTCCTAATTCCAAGGTGATAGATTAGACACTGCACCAAATATCTAATCTTATCGTTCCAACATGTGCAAAACAATATAGCTATGTTTATGATTTTTCATTTTTTTTTTCTTTTTAAAATCAAACACATCTTCATTGCAACTCTTGCCATTGAACGACACGAACTTACAAACTCAATTACAGAATTAAGATGTCCAAAACAACAGGCCCTTACATCAATCAAATTAATTAAAAACTATAATATAAGGTGCCAAAATTGAAAACATCTATTTTGCAAACCACATTCATAATGCACAAAAAAATCTCACCTATCCAATGCAAATTTTAAAATTCCCAATTAAAATTTGAAATGGCTATAATACCAATTGAAGGGATAAAATCCCTATATTAGTGAAAGATTTTACAGAACCATTTCTCAATTTAATTTGGGAATCCCAAAATACCCGTACATTGGTAAAAATAATTAAGAAGCTAGTTTTTTTATTAAGACTTAAAGGATAACTTACTTGTTTATGACTCTAAATCTACAAAATAGTTTTCCAAATTGGGACACCACCTGTCGGAGACATTTCTATCCTTTGGGATGAGATTGGTTTGTGGGAACCAATTGGGATGGAAAAAAGTTTAGAGATATTTGAGAGAAACTCTTTTCCTTTTGTAGGGAGCAAAAGTATTGACTTTTTTTTCTTGATAAATTCGTTAAAGAAAATTGTTTTCTTTTAGATATTTATAATTTTATTTTCTCCTTGAAATAGAAAAAAGGAGTAGGAGAGAATCATGGGATTATATTAAAATATTAAATTAATAGAAATATCAAATCTACTAATTAAAACATGAAATTTTTAAAAATAGAAGAATTTGCAAACTATTTACGACCCACAACAAAATTTTAATCCAACCCCAAAATGGATAAATAAAATTTTAATCCGAGCCCAAAGTATCCATCTTTTTTTGCTAGAGGACGTAAATACTTTCTATTTTCTTCTATGTATGTAAATTCCCCTAAAACTAAATTATTAATTAATTCTTCAATTAATTAATAACTAAATTAAATATTTTATATTTAGCTTAAATTAAATTTGAATCATATTCAAATATACGTTTCTCTCGTAACCAATAATTTTAATACGAATCCAATTCACATAAATTAATATTTAAACTCATTCAAATATTTTATCTCTCATAAACTAATTTTGAATCATATCCAAAATTAAATTTATATAATAAAGTTTGATGAACTTGTTTCACTATTCATTAAACTATTTTCCAAAGTAAATTTGAACATTTTAAATTACAACCAATATAAATAAATCTCATTACTCTTTAGGAGCTAGGAAGAGGATCTAATGGACCTACAGATCAAAAGCTACAATGGTTTGAGATTAATTAACTAAACTCATTAACCACATTAATCAGTATTCGTTAACTATGTGTACACTTCACTAAAGATTCACAACTGAACTCTTCTCACTGTAGATATATTTGTGTGTCCATGGATATAGACCAATAATAGTAAGTTAGTCCTTCACGAGTGTTCGTAACATCAACTGGATCAAATTATGTTTTATCCCTAGATTACCTCTAGTCCTTAAATATTAATGCTCATCTATAAACAACAAGTTTATGGTCCTACCATTAAATAGAAACCCCTCTCATGCCATAGATAGAGTAGAGCTCTTTGTTCAAGTCTTGAACACACCATTTAAGGGAACACTCATCTACTTATTCTAAAGTAAGAAAAGAGTGAATTCCATCTTGTGTAATTATGTTTCCAGCTTCCCACTTGGTCTTCTCCCTAAAATGATAAGCTTATTGAGTCGACGATCTGGCCAGTATCACCTATAAAAATCAAAGGACAATCTCTAACGAACAAGAATTCATAATACACTCAGAACTAAGACTAAGTTACCTAGGTCATCCTAATGACATAGAAACCTAACTAGTTAATGAAGTTACATCTAGTAGTTACCATTTCACTGTCTGATCTTATGTAAACTTATTGCATAGGATATCCTCACTCGCATGTCAACTACATGAATGCGTTGGATCACTGCGTTTGTATCAAATACAAAGTGAGCTGTATCCATAGTGTTACCAAGATTAGGGTACCCAGCCTTATCCCTATATTATAGATCCTTTAAGATGATCTCGAACATTGATCCCTGTATGTCTCTACATACTGTTCAAGACTCACTAAACAACATAGGATATTAGTTTATGGAATTTAGGTTATTAAGACAAAACTAATAATATAATCAATAACAATTATTACAATAATAACACTTTATTAACAACGGTCAATGAATTATATTTGCAATCTACGAGTTTTAGGACATAAATCCCAACAGACACACACCAGTAGTACTGGCGAGTTTCACCAAAATTTGTTTCACCAATAGCAAAGGACACACATGTAAATTCACCAAAATTTTTTTGTTACTTTCTATTTAAATTTTGATGATCTCTCACAACCTCAACTTGTATATTATTATGAAGAATCAAATGCTACAACTTCAGTCCAAGCCCATCCCAGAGGGTTCTTAAACACTTTATGAGGACGAGATATGCGAGACTGTTTTGGTTAGACAACCGAGCTATCCTAAAGGTCTTGGTTGGGGCTCCAAACTCAAGTCGAGGAAGAGTTTTGCTTCCTTTTCTTGCTCCTCTTACGACCACCACACACACATTGCGTAGGTTAGCAAACTTAGGGACAACCTTGCAAATGCTAACTGCATGATTGAAGAACAAAGACTAAGAAAGGAGGAGCGGGACTTACTAGTGGCAAATCTTGATTGACAAATAGCAGACCGTGATAGACAAATGGACGAAATCGTTCGAAGAATTCAAGAAAACTATGCACGGGAAATGGAACATATAAGAAAAATATTCGAGGATATAAGTCGGCAACATATAGGCCCGTGAACACTTGTGGTACATACTTTTCAACATTTTATTTGTTTCATTCCGCATTTATCATATTTTAATTATATTTTTATGCCATTTGTAGGCTTTGCATTTTTTATGTGGCGTTTACGACTACTTAATATGTATAAGATAGGTGTCGGTTTTTTTAGTTAATGTAATTGTTTTTTTAACTTTTTGAACATATACTATTAGTACGTTTTGAGTATATATGTCGTATTTGATTTATTATAATTTATTGCACATCATGTTTCTTGCCAAAACGAAGATCCGAGAGCAATATTAAAAAATAACAACAAAAAAAATAATAAAATAAAGAAATATTTTTAAAAATAGCAAAATAAATTAAAATATTACAAGCTATAGCAAAATTTTGGATTCTATCAATGATAATATTCTATCGCTATAGCATATCAATGACTATTAATGATAGAATTTGCTACAGGTTGTACATATTTTGTAAAATTTGTTGCTTTTGAAAATTTCCCTAAAATAAATAATTTAAAAAATTAAAAAAAAAAACTTTATCCAACGCACGCCTCACGTCGGCATAGGGCTCCTTCCCTGACGTCTGGGCATGTGTTGGGATTCTCTATTCTGATGTGGCACACGAATGTCGACGTTAGCTTTTTGTCGACGTCTTACTCGCGTTGGTAAGCCTGTGTTGGCATTAAACCTTCGCCAACGTAGGCCATACCCAACGTCAGCCAATGGTTTTTCAATGTAGTTTTTTCGACATTGTTGACAACGTCTTAAAGTGCATCGACAATGGTTGTGCCGACGTCTACTCGACCTTCCTAAACTGATGTATGCATCGACCATTCCTACATTTCTTGTAGTGCAATGGGATGGCCCGTTTAGGACATATTCCACTGGTAGATTTTGATTTGGAATCCTTTCGAAGATAGAAATGCTAATTTAGAACTTAGTTAATAGGGTGATAAGAACCTAACTATGTTCCATAAAGCAGTACCATGTAGAAAAAGAAACTCTATTGCAAAAATTTCGTTTGTGGATGGAATGAGCTTTTTAATTTACTGATGATGAAGTTGAAGTTAATAGGAGACATTTGTTGATTTCTTTTGAAGCTCATGAGGCCATTCCTGAGATCCAATCTTATATTGTCAGAAGAAGAAAAAAAAGCAAAAAAAGAGAAAGAATAAAAAGAAACATGACATAACACTTCACTAAAGGGAGAGTTTGAAAAGCATTGAAGATAAAGGATCGTATAAAACACTAAGCCTAGATGGATTTATGATGGAAATTAGTAAAAAAGGGAAGAACCTTTGGACGATTATATTATCTAATATCAATAGTAGAGATTCCATTTGTGCAAAATGGTTGTGGAGATTGAGAAGAGACACTTTTTGGGACAAATTTGGTGTCATTTGTAAGCTATAAAGTACAAACATGCTAGTTTAGCATGTGTGTCATTTGTGCAATAGTGTAATTAGCTACTACCTATATAAAGTAGGTCCAACATTTACTAGACATGCATGGAACCACTTGTTTTAACTTTGAAAGAAAATTTTATCAAACAAATTTTTAACTAAGCACATAAATTTGGATTCTATCATATATTTTAACATCTCTTATTGAATCTGAGATCAAGAATCTATGATGTTAACAAGTATAATCGTCAACTCCTATAAAAAGCAAACGATATTTATGGGTGACATATAGATTTTCATTTTCCTATCAAGATCCTTGGAGCTTCGTATCAAAATGTTTTTCATTTTCTGCTTGAAATACCTTTGATTGGTTACTCTTTAGTTTAGTTTAGAAGATATTTAGTGTGGGAACTTCATTCTCCTATAATTATATTGCAGTTTCTATTAAGTTATAAGTTTTCTTTTCATCATGATTTATCTGTTGTTGTGATTCCTTTCACCACAAAGCTATGCTATTTGAAAATTTTCCTAGAAGAATTTCAATACCTTTGAGTTTGAGATTATATAGTTTGTGTTTTGGTTATCTTCTGGAAAGTGTAATTTTGTTGTGACATCTGTAATGTGTATAAATGTATTTGAACTCAGATCCATTTGTTGCATTTTTTTCCTTTTTGGGAGATGTTTGTATGAAGCAATGGTTTGAAATGAGTCCTTTCAAATAAATTGAAATATTGACATTTAACAAAACAAAACTTTTAGATTAAGAGATGGGCTAGAGTTAGTTAGAGCCTTTTAACTTAGAAGTACTATCTTTTTTTAAATTAGTAAAAATTTAAACTAGAATAATGAAGATGTATGAAATAAACATCTTAGACTTAAAAGTAGATTGATAGCATTTACTTCTCTCATTAGGCTTCACGTTGTACCTTTCATTTTACACCTCTTGGGTTTTCTAAGAGATTTTTCCCTTGTCCTCCTTATAGATGTTTTGAAACTAATCTAGCATTGATATTTTCTTTACAGTGTATGATACAAGCACATAAACAAACATTAAAGTGTCCATTTTGAAAGCTTTTCACTGTCAGATATATAACCACGATTGGCACTTTTCATGTAAGTTTTGTACCAAGGTTTTTTCCCTACATTTTTCTTACTTGGGGACTGTTTTAAAGATCTAACTACAACTAATGGTTCACACTACAAGAAATTTAGATCTCCCAACGCCAGTTTACATCGTTGGGAGAAAAGGTGTCGAAAGATATCGTATCTCCAGACAATACTAGAGAGTTGGAAGATACTATATCTCTCGACATCTGAAACATGCGGGGACAATTAGTTAGCATCTCCTGACGCAGTGTTGATTGACACTTTTCATGTAAGTTTTGTACCAAGGTTTTCTCCCCACATTTTTCTTGCTTGAGGATTGTTTTAAAGATCTAATTACAACTAATGGTTCACACTACAAGAAATTTGGATCTCCCAACTCCAGTTTACACCGTTGGAAGAAAAGGTGTCGAAAGATATCGTATCTCCAGACAAAACTAGAGAGTTGAGAGATACTATATCTCTCGACAGCTGAAACATACGGGGACAGTTAGTTAGCATCTCCTGACGCAGTGTTGTGTAGGGATGGCAAGATAAGACGAACTTGTGACGGGCACTTTTAGTCGTTGTGAGTGACAAGAAAGGGCTGACGCATATCATGAGGTGTCAAGTGAAAATAAACATTTAAAAAATTATTTTTTTCGTCCGACGCCATGCATGTAGAGGCGTTAGGAGATAAAGGAGAACTCCCAATGTAATTAGTAAGGCGTCGAGAGATATGTGGAACTTCTGATGTTTGGAGAACTCTCGATGCGTGTTGCATTGTGTCGAGAGTTTGCCTTTAAAAATCCTCCCCAGCTTTGTATTTCACAGATTTGGGAAGGAAAAAGAAGAAAAATGAGAGAAGAAGCCTGAAAACACACAACCGTTGCTTGTGCCATCGTGCCACAATTGTCCTCGTTGCCTGCTCTGTCTCTTTTAGTGCCACCACCTACCTTGTCTCTTGTAGTGTGTAATTTATTTAAGCTAGGATAGTAATTTTGCCCAAAAATTCCTTTGTTTTCTGAAATCATGTGTCCTAAGATTTATTATGTTCTTGTTCTTCATGTGGTTTCTTGTCATTCCACATTTATCTTTTAGGTTTGATTTTGTTTATGTGGAGAACTCTCTTTGTTTTGAGAATTTTGTTAGATTTGCAAGTATATATAATCCAATAGTCAAGACATTTTCTAAGTTGATTATAGTTGAAGAAATTTAATACATACAACATATTTGTTGAACAACCGGAAACAAATAACTTAAAATAAAAAACTAAGGTATTAATATATCCTAAACTTGATTAATGTATAAAAAGGAATAAAAGTATCTTTAAAACATTAAAATAGAACATTTGAAAGTTGTATGAACCAAATGTTTGATATAGTTTCATATCTTATTTGCATAAATTTATGTGTATAGAAATAGTCTTTTTTGCCAACTTTGTATGGACACTTGAAAATCTTGCTCGAATCCTCTTACTTTGTTCAATATAGTGATTTTCTAATAGAAAAAGTGCAATTAAATATTTTTTGGTATATCTGTAAAGCTTTACACAATCCCTACCTTTGTATGGACACTTAGAAATTTTGTTGAGTGAAGAAATAGAGAGATTGAAGCGTTTAGATAAGATGTTGGATATGCAAGTAGAGACTAGAGAGCTTCTCCTCCCTCTCTCTTCTTCTTCTTCTTCTTCTTCTTTTTTTTTTTTTTTTTTTTTTTTTAATTTTGATTATTGAGTTCAAGTTTTTCATCCATAACAATATATATAGATTTGCATCAAGTCAAACTTGAGGTCAAAACATGGTTTTACTCAAGGCTGTTTTGTAAAATACTTTGTTACAAAGTCGTGCAAATTTTCTTTTCCTTCACTTAGGTCAAAACCCTCCTTGACTCTCTTCTTACCATCGATTACCACCATTTTGGGGTGGATCAAATTAGTTGTTTGAATCTCCTAGGTTAAGTTCTTCTCATATGTGTACAACAATTATGAGAATGGAAAATTGAGAATCGAATTTTCATCACAAGCATGAAAGATAATGCAAATTATTGATAATCTAATCTCATATGGCACTTCCCATTTTTTTTTTCCTATAATCAAAGGACATAAAACCCATGGATATTTCTTCCCTCTTTTCTTGGTGGGCTAAATTTTTGTAACAGCCCATTAACCACCCATATCTAAGCCCATCTCTACTATTGAATTCCAATCGTTGTCTAGGGCTTCGTCATCCTCTGTTCGTGTTGCTTCTTTGTAACGCCGGCAACGCCCATAAGCTCCGACTATCG
>JBBPDI010070999.1:0-16762 GCA_037974545.1 Cucumis variabilis
GCACTCCTAAACATATATTGTAACATCTTTACTAAAATGATTAATAGTAGAAGGAAAGCCTACAATTCTTATGTTTACGTTTAGGAACAAAACTCATTGAATCATTTGTTCTCTCTAACGTTAGACATTGTTCTCCCTAACGTTACACACCTACGATTCAAATTCTCTAACAACTAAATCCTAAATAAACTGGTTCGACATAGGAAAAATTAATATGGGGAGCTGCTTGGTTATACAAGAGGCAACAAGTACTGCATTTTATTGGAACTACATCACCAAATTCTCTTTTCTAATCATATATGTGTGTGTGTGCCTGTACAACTTTTGCATTTCTTCTCTAAATTTGAATGGTATATCTAAAATGTATATCAACAGACAACTCAAACAACAATGATTTATATATATATAAAACAACTCAGATTTTGGTACTTACTTAACTTCAAAGAGGGTGAATACGTCACTGAAATCGAAAACCGAAATGAAGAGATCCCGTGAAAACGAAACTGAAATCAAAAAAGAGTAGAGAAGCGTTCACTGGAGTTGGAAGTCAAAACCAAAGAAATGGCCGTGGAGAAGAAATGGACCGAAGAGGCGTTCACCGGAGGCACCAAAGTTGAAATCGAAGTGAAGTTGAAATCAAAACAAAGAATAGAGAGTCGTGGGGAGAAAAAATGAAGGAGGAGACGTTCACCAGAGGATCGAAGTTGAAGTCGACGTGAAAAAGTCGAAGTCGAGAAGAATGGGGTACTTTGTTTTTTGTTTTTAGGTTGAAGAGAAGAAAAGGGGGGAAAATTAAATGGGGGTATTTTGGACTTTTCCCTACACATTTGTCCTAAATCTCAACTTTTTAAAAATCAATCCTAAATTTTAATTATCCTTCTCTTTTTAGCCTATTTTTGGCAATTCCCCAAAAAAGTTTGAGAGTGCTTTTTGTAATTGAAATCGAGAAGGAATTTATTCCTCTTACTATAACAAGTTTCACATGATAGATTGTTTTTTCTTTTCTTTTGTTTTTTGATTTTTTTTTCATTTTGGGTCTTTTCAAGTTAATTATTTATTGTGCTTCTTGTTTTGTTATTTTTTTGATTTCTATATGTTTTTCTTTTGTGCATATAAAAAAAATTTCCAACCCTATTCAAATTTTTAAATATTCTATTTTAGTTATTAAATACTAGAAATTATTTTTAATTATTAATTTATATCTAATTAACAATATTTGTCTCTCAATACTGATCTTAAATTGCTTGCAATTAGTGGTAAAATTATTTTCTAGCCCCTTTTAAACTCAGGTTCAAGCCAAATAAATTTTTAGATTTAACATATATTCAAATTCACATTTTTTAGATAATTAGCCTTTTCTTTCTAAGAATGTTTTAAGTTTAGAGATTCGAAAATTTTAATAACATATGTTGTGCTCAAGTTGAATACTATTTTACTTTAGGTTAATTTTCATAAATATAACAAAACACTAAAATATTTATGGCATGTGTAATAAAATAAAAAAGTTCATGATATTTTTTGCCCTTGAATATTATAGACAATTTTTCACTTCTTTTTCTTCTTCTTTGTTATCTATTCGTCTCTCTTCATATTATTACTTCTTCTTCTTCATATTTCCACTTGTTTTTGTTCGTGATTTCTTCATTTTCTCTTCTAGAATTTTTTCCTTCTTTGTCATCTCTCATATTTTTTTTCTTTCCTTTTTCACTTCTTCAAATTTCCACTTGGTAAACGATCTTCGTTCTCTCTCATATATTTTTTCTTCCAAATCTAAACGATTGTGTAACAAGATTGTTTAGATTTGGTACCGGTTAGATCTTGATATGCAATCATGTATCATTTCCTATATGATTGTGTATCATGATCGTTTAGAAGAAGAATTACATGCGCGTGTGTAGGCGGTGTTGATACTACCTATAAAATTGTATATCATTTACTACACGATTGTGTATCATATACTACATGATCGTGTATCATTTACTACACTAACGTGTATTATTTCCTACACGATTGCGTATCATGATCGTTTAGAAGAATTACACGCCCGCGTGTGATCGACTAATCGTGTGTTGATTGAAACCTTTTTGGTATTTTTCATTGTGAGCTCGTAGGTTTTTTTCATTTTTAAAATTTTTCTATACAAGGTAAATATTTGAAAAATTGCATCAAATGACAAAAACAGTTAGAAAAAACAACTCATGACACTTATTTTTTGCATATTCCGAATATAGCAAAATTAGTGATATCAGACGGCTATCAAACGATAATCATAGGGCTATCGAAAGGCTATCAAATGGTAGTCATAAGGTTATTTACTTTTAAATTTTCTACTTTTGCAATTTAGAAAATATAGTGACATGACTTTATTATCATAAATTTTATTTTGCTATTTTTGCAAGGACTGACCCATAAATATTTTGTCATTTTTTTTATATTTTTTTCTCTCTTAGAAACCCCATTAGTTTATGTTTATAAGTCTCTCTTTAAGTTATCTAGAATTTTAGTAGAGAAACTTTAAAATGTTTAGAAATATGTATTTTTAAGGAGAATTTTCAAAAATAACAAATTTTATAAAATATTTACAACCTATAACAAATTCTATCACTGATAGTCATTGATGTACTATAGTGATAGAATATTATCAATGGTAGAATCTAAAATTTTGCTATAGCTTGTAAACATTTTAATTTATTTTGCTATTTTTAAAAATACTCCTATTTTTAAAGCTATAGTTAACCAATAATATATCGTTGATTGGTGTATAATTACTCAAATTACAAATTTAGCTTCCAAAATTTTCATGCATGCATGTTTAATTTGTATATATCAATTAAGTTCTTTAACTTATTTAATTAATCTTTTAACATATCCAACATTTTTTAAAACTAATAAATTCATTATATATATATATATATATATAATTAATTAATTAATTATTTTACTCATATATAATATTAGAGGTCTATACAAAATAAAAAAATTTAAGTACAAGGGGAAAGATAGTTAAAATTTAAGATATATTAAGGGATATTTTTAAAAATAGCAAAATAAATTAAAATATTTATAAGCTATAGCAAAATTTTGGATTCTATCACTGATAGTCTTCTATCACTATAGCATATCAATGACTATCAGTGATAGAATTTGTTATAAGTTGTAAATATTTTGTAAAATCTACTATTTTTAAAAATTTCCTATATATGTTTACCCAATTGAATGTTTAACTCTCTACTTTACGTAGTAAGAAGTTAAATCAATACTTCAACTTCAGCCTCATAACTAGTATGGTTGCGTTTTACTGTTTTATTACGATCATATCGACTATTTATATATTTAATAATTATTTTGTATTTACATGTCAACTTACATATAATTAAATTGTTTTTAAAATGAATTTAAACTTTGTGATATTAACATTGATTTACTTTTAGAAGTCGGAGATTTTGTTTCTAACTCTTAATTATATTGTCTAGAAAATATAACTCAACTTTTCTATAAAATAAAAGATTTGAAGCTCATCCCATAGTTATACTTATGGTGTTCTATAATCAACAGGTTTATATTATAATATATAATTCATAAATTATTCCATTGAATATACATATATATATATAATTCATAACTAAACCTCACATCAATGACTACAAATTAACATCTACTTTTTATATATCACACATATTCTACTATTCGCTAAGTTTATAATTACTTTTCCATAACAGCTATTATTTTCTTTATGAAATCTATAATCAATTCTAAATTATTAATTTTCTCTTCAAAAGAAAATAAAAGTTAAAGTGAACAATATTCTGGAGATAAATAATTAAGATGGTAGCCAGCAATTAAAGGCTTATTTATTTATTCAGCAACTGATTCCTCTTTTTTTTTTTCTTTATATATATATATATATATATATATATATATATATCTTTTAACATTTTTTTTTCCTTTTGCTTTGGAATAAAAACAAGAATAAAATTTATTAATTAACATTTGGTCTATATTATATATTTTTTTTCCAAAGTAATCTTTCACATGGCATACAACGCAAAAGAAGAAGGGAATTCAATACATTGAAGAAAAGAGAGAAGACTAAGAAATAAAATATATGATAGCTTTAGTTTAGTTGAGTGGCTAATAAAAGAAAGATCATTTGGTGGATTTGAATCAAAGCAAGAGATATTTGGTAAAATACTATTCGGTACACGATTTGTGTAAATAGTTATATAATTTTTAATTTAAAGTTGTTAATACTTGTAAAAAAAATATTAGGACATTAATGTGCAAATAAATGATATTTGGTTCACAACTATGAATATAAGACCTTTCTTTCAAGATTAGGTTAATTTGGATTCCTAATACATATAACTTAAATAACTATGTCTTCTTATATGATTCTCTAAACTTTTTCTCTATACACAAAAAATACTAAAATTAGAATCAAGGAAGTTTTCGTGGTTAATGCACTTTCCAAAACCATTTTTCTTTTCAAAATCTACACAATGAAAATTTCTCTAACAAATTCAAAATCGTTGTTTTCATGAATGAAAGCACAAAACCTCAAAGGAAAAACATGATATGCTTGATATATACAACAATATATATTTGAATATTTCTAGAAATAATAAACCAAAGTATATTTGATTTATGTATGAAGAAGACGATTATTTGTCAACATATTCGATATAGGAAAAAGAATTAAATCAAAGTTATCAATTTTCAACTAGGAAACTGAAATAAATAAACAAAATCTACAAAAATGGAAGAAAAATTAAATTAAAATATTTTAACCAAAATCAATAAATAACAAAAATCAAAGTCTAATTTGAAAATATCATGATAAAAAGTTAACTAAATATTTCAAAAATTAATTTATTGACGAAATATATTATAATTAAAGAAAGTTATTACAAATGGCAAAACTATTGAAAATATAATAAAATCTCAGTATTTGTAAATGATAAACACTAATAGAATTCTATCAGTGTCTATCAATATCATTGATAAAATATAATTTCAGTGTCTATTAGTGATAAAATATAAAATTTTGCTATATTTTGTAAATATTCTAATTTGTTTTGCTATATTTAAAAATACTCAATTAATGTAATAAATTCTCATATAATTGATACTAAATCCAACAATGATTTATTTTGTATTTAAAATAATATGAAATAAAAAAATTTCAACTGTTATGAATGACACAAAATATGTTTAATATTCTAGGATATTTGTGAAACACTAGTTACCTAGTAAACTAATTCTCTAAATTTTTTTTCTAATTAAATATATTACGTTTATTCTCGCTACAAAAAAAGAGCCCTTTGTGGAAACCAAAAAGTGTCAGCATGGCCCTATAGCATGTAATGTGAAATTAGGTTTTAACGAACTTGTTTAAACTTTGCTACAACTTTTAAATGTTGTATACGGTTTCATGTTTGGGATTGAGATGTGAACATATCGAAAATGGGTCCATTTCACACAACATTATCCTTGATATCCATAATGTTCCTAAGCTGAAAAATCACAAACTTTAGCATTAATTCAAAAAGTTCAAGTCAACGAGGTTTATGTTAAACTTGCAAATGTGAGATTACATTATTAGGTGTTTTTGGATTTGCAACTCTTATAGACTTTGTTTAGGATGTTTGCCTATATTTAGTTTCTTTCTTGTTTTATAGTTTTGAGGGATTTATAAATTTCTTTTTAGGGTGCACACATACTTTGTTACCTAAACTAATTCTGGAGGCGTAAACATTTATCATGTGTTAACTTCAATCATGGTCATTTCTTGACATGGTTTTGTATTCTTGTTGACATAATGGTTGCATGAGCATATAAATTGATTTTTGGGCTTTATATCGAGAATTCTAACAATGTATTTTACACAATGTATGTTTAGGTATTTAACTATTTTCCAATACTACAAGAAATGGAGAATCTCTTGACACACAAAATCTTCAAGAGATATACGAAAAATCATAAAAAAAAAGATCTCTCAATACACAAATGCCCATAAGAACCATGGTCGGACGCAATGCGCTAGTTTATGCAAGCTCCTTACGAGGAACACATGGAAGCTGTCAACAGAATTCTGAGATATTTGAAAACGACACCTAGTGAAGGGTTGATGTTTAGAAAGACAAACAAAAAGACCATTTAGGCATATACTGATACGAATTGAGCAGGATCTATTGCTGACAGAAAGTATAACTCCAGTTTTTGTACCTTCGTTTGGGGTAACTTGTAACTTGTAGGAGTAAGAAGCACCGTGTTGTAGTCAGGAGTAGCGCTGAGGCTGAATATCGAATTATGAGTTTAAGAATATGTGAGGAAATAATTTGGCTCCAAAAAATCCTCTTTGATCTTCATCAGGAGTGTGAGATACCATTGAAGCATTTTTTGTGATAATAAAGCCGCTATTAGTATTGCTAACAACTCAATTCAACATGATAAACTAAACATGTGGAGATTGATCGATATTTCATCAAAGAAAGACTTGACTGTGGGAGTAGATGCATGTTGTACATTCCTTCGAGCCAATAGGTTGATGATGTTCTCACCAAGGGGCTTCTCAGATCAAACTTTGATTTTTATGTTAGGAAGTTGGGCCCCATTGATACTTACGTCCTAACTTGAGGGGGAGTGTTAGAATTAATGGGCTTGGCCCTTATGTATTTATGGAAAGATTTACCCTATTTCCTAAATCTTTTCATTTTTTATTCTATTGTGTATTCTAATTATTCTCCCTCATTGTACCTATTATTTATCAAAAAATAATAAAACAACAATATCATGGTTTTTCTTTCAGTACTTCAGTTTTCACGTAAGCCTTGGTTTTGTATATATTGCTTTCAATAGTTAAGTTCATGCAACTTCAACTGTCTAGACGCGTAAGCTATCACTTTCTCTTCTTATCAAAATGCACTAGATCTTGATGTGATGCGTCACAATAAACCTCAAACTCTCTCCCCGGTGTAGGCAATGCAAGGACGGGTTCAGTAGTAAGTCTGTTCTTTAACTCATGGAAACTCTTCTTGCAATCATTTGTCCATTCAAATCCCGTGGCTTTCTTTTGTGAGTGTTGTCAAAGGCAGAGCAAACTTGAAAAATCCCTCAACAAAATGCCTGTAATAACCTGCAAAACCAAGAAAGCTTCGCACTTCAGAAATTGTTTTAGGACATTTCTAACTTTCAATTGCCTTAAACTTTTATGAATTAACTCTTAATCCTTCTGAAGATATAAATGACCAAGGAACACAACTTGATTCATAACCAAAATTCACACTTGCTAAACTTTGCAAACAACTTTTCTTCTCGCAAAGGTTTGCAACAAAATCCTTAAGTGCTATTTGTGTCTTACTGCGTCTGGTGAATAAATTAAAATGCCATCAATGAAAAAATGACAAAATTGGTCCAAGTTGCGACGGAATACTCTATTCATCAAATCCATGAAAGCAGCTGGCCATTAGTCAAACCAAAATGCATTACTAAGAATTCATAATGTCTATAACGCGTTCTGAAGGTTGTATTTTATTTGTTTGATTCTTTTATCCTTAGTTGCTTATGATAGCTTAAACGAAATTCTATCTTTGAGAATATTAAGGCTCCTTTTTGTTGATCAAAGAGATCATCTATTCATGTCAAATGATACTTGTTCTTAATTGTCGCTTTGCTCAATTGTAGGTAATCAATACATAGCATCATTAAACCATCTTTCTTCTTTACAAGCAGGACAAATGCTCTCCAAGGTGAGGCACTAGACCAGATACAACCCTTTTCTAGTAGTTCCTGTAGTTGATCCTTCAACTCCTTCAGCTCATCTAGTATCATTCGATAAGGTGTTTGAGAAATTGGTGTATTATTCCTAGTACAACTTCAATTTTGAATTCAATTTCTCTTCTTGGAGGTAATCCACTTGATTCTTCTAGGAATACATCTAAGTATTCACAAACTATTAACACTCTTCTCGGTTCCCTTTTTGACACCTAGATATCAACTACACGAGCAAGATAGGTGGTATGCCTTTTCTTCATTAATTTTCTTGCTTTAAACACTGATATTATGTTTGCTAACTCCACCTTCTTGTCGACTACAAACTTAATTTCAAACTTACAAGGATCTCTCAATATTACCTCCTTATTGGAACTATCTAATATTGCATGGTATTGGTGAGGAAATTCATTTTCAAAATCACATCCAACTCATCAAGTTCAAATAGGATCAAATCTATTCTCATCGCAACATTCTTAATTCTTATTTTGCAATCCTTACATACTGATTCTATCATAAACACCTCATCTGAAGGCGTGCGAATCAACATTCCAACTTCTAAGGGTTCTATTTTATGGTTCAGAGACTTAGCATGAGATACAAATATAAAATAATGAGTAGCTTCATAATCAATCAATAAAATAGTAGAAGAGTTACTAATCAGTAACGAACCTGTAATCACATGTGGGTTGTTTGAAGGCTCACTTTGAGTCATGGCACAACCCTTCAATTGAGACATGGGTCACTCAGGTCCCTCAACTCCACTTGGTCCCCTTCCATTCCACTTGGGCGATAGGGTTGGTTTACAGATTCTGGTACAGCTCCTTAAGCATTCTAAGCTCTCAAGCTAGGACAATACTTAACGAAATGTCCTAGTTGACCACAATTAAAACAAACCTTTGATAAACCAAGTCTTCCTCTAGGATTTTAAATTTGATCTAACTATCTGTCTTCCTTGAGAGGTTCCCTCTGACCATACTGGAACATTTCCTCTCCCTTGGCTCTTTGTTCTGTCTCTGAAAATTCTCACCCTAATTCATTCTAGATCCAGATAGGACATGAGAACGAGATTTGAAATTTTCTTTCTGAATGCCTGGTGTAAAACGCCTGTGCTTTTCACGTCGTTCATCACTAGTACTTTAGTCGCATTGGCCTTCCTTTGCTTTTCTGTTTTTTCTCTTCAGCCAAAGACCTTTCAACGCATATGACTGCCTCAACCAACCTAGAAAAATTAGACCAGTTCGTGTTGGCCATCATCAGTGCTCTAATTTTTTTTCTTTAAACTGTCTTCAACATACTTACATTTATATGTCTCATCAATCACAAAGGCTAATGCATACTTAGCCCATTTAGTGAACCTCTTTTCATACCCTGCGACAATCATCTGTTGGGTTTTATGTCTTAAAGCTCGTAGATAGTAAATATAATTCATTGTGACCATTATTTATTAATAAAATGTTATTATTATTGTTTCAATAAGCGTTATTGATTATATTATTAGCTTTGTCTTAATAACCTAAATCCAATAAACTAATATCCTAAGTTGTTTGATGAGTCTTGAACAGTATGTAGAGACATACAAGGATCAATGTTAGAGATCAGCTTAAAGAGTCTATAGTATAGAGATAAGGTTAGGTACCTTATTCTGATAACACTGTGGATATGACTCACTTTGTATTTGATATGAATACAATGATCAAACGTGTTCATGTAGGTGACATGCGAGTGAAGGTATCCTATGAAACTCATTGCATAAGACTGGACCACGAAATAAGACTAAACCACGAAATAGTAACCACTAGATGTAACTCTGTTAACTAGTTAGGTTTCTATTTCATTAGGATGATTTTGGTAACTTAGTCTTAATCCTAAGTGTATTATAAACTTCTGTTCACGAGAGATTGTCGTTTGATTTGTACAGGTGAGAGTGGCTAGATTGACAACTCAATATGCTTATCATTTTAGGGACAAGACTGAGTGGGGAGCTAGGAACATAATCACACAAGATGGAATTCACTCCTTCTCAACTTTAGGGTAAGTAGATAAGTGTTTCCCTGAAATGGTGACTTTAAAACTTGAACAAAAGGTTCCTACCCTCTTTATAGAATGAGAGAGGTTTCTATTTATTGGTTGGACTATAAACAGGTTGTTCAAGAGAGGAGCACTAGTATTTAAGGACTAGAAGTAAGTGAGGGGTAAAACGATAATTTGATCCAACTGGTGTTACAAACACTTGTGAAGGAATAACTTATACAAACACTTATGAAGGAATAACTTACTGTTACTGATCTATATCCGTGGAAACAGAAATATATCTACAGTGAGTAGAGTTCAACTATGAGTCTTTAGTGAAGTGTACACACAGTTAACAAGTATTGATCAATGTGGTTAAAGAGTTTAGCCAATTAATCTCATATCGTTGTAGCTTCTGATCTGTAGATCCATTAGGTTCCCTTCCTAGCTTGTAATGATTAATGAGATTTATTTATATTAGTTGTAATTTGAAATGCTTAAATTTACTTTTGAAATTAGTATAATGTATGGTGATACATTATAATGTAATGTTTATATTTTAATTAAATTTTATTATATAAATTAAATTTTGGATATGATTCAAAACCCATTTATGAGAGATAAAATATTTGAATGAGTTCAAACGTTAACTTAATTTGAATTGAATTCATATTAAAACTATAGGTTAAAATTTAGTGCATATATGATACACATTAAAACTATAGGTTACGAGAGAAATTTATATTTAAATATTATACAAATTCAAATTAATTAAATATAAGATATTTAATTTATCAACTAATTAATGAGGGAATTAATTAATAGTTTAGTTTAATTTTATTTAGTTAAATTTGATTTAATTAAATTAAAACTACAAGATATGTGATAGATATTCATTAAATAAGATTAAATAAAATATTAATTAAATATGATTTAATTAATTAATTGAATATTTTTTAAATTAATAGAATCTCATGATTCTCTTCAACCTCCTAAAAAAGAGGGAGTTATAAATACGCAGAAGAAAACATGTTTTTTAACCTAAGCCTTTGCGCGAATTCTCTAAGAGATTCTCTCAAAAGATTTTTTCATTCCAATTGGTTCCCACCGAACCAATCTCATCCTCAGGATAGGAAAGTCTGCGACAGGTGGTGTCTCAAATTTGGAGTATTAGTAGATTCAGAGGCATCAAACTACGTGAGTTTTTCTCTCTCTAATATATAATTTTAAAGCATGCTTAGCCTCAATTAGAAAATTGTTTCTGTAACTATTTCCAATGTATGGTACTTTTAAGTTTCCAATTAAATTGATCTAAAGTCTTTGTAAAATCTTCCTCTGTAAAAGGTTTTCATCCCTTCAATTTCACCTTGTACCAAACTTATAAATTCATTCTTTTTTACATTACAAAAGAAACGAGGATAGAACTTATTATGAAATCTTTTTCTGAACTCATCCCATGAGACAAAACCTATTCCGCCTGCTCTCATTGCATGGAGAGTCCACGCGTCTTCAACACTTCCTTGTAACAAAAATGTTGGCAACTTTATTTTTTTCTGGGCATTCCATCACTCCAAAACATTTTTTAATTAAACTCAACTACTTCTTCGCATTAGCTGAATTAACAGTTCCTTTAAAGGTCATTGCTCTCGACATCTTCAATCTTTCAATGCCAAACCTTTTGTCTATAGTGGAAGGTGTAGGGATAAAATGATCAACTAGTCTTTGAGCAAATCGATCAAACATGCTTTCCTCCACGTTTTGCCCAACAGTGTTATAGGATTACTATACATCTTCCCAGATTCTTGCACTCTATTAGAGCTCGCAGTAGCTGGAACACCAGTTGTCACTTTTTACCTCGCCTCGGCCTTTTTTGAGTTGCCACAATTTCTATAACACATCAATACATTAGACTATCACAACTCTAGTATGTGACTCTCTACATGCACGACTTTAACTATGAATTTTTCTAAGCACTTATGCTTTAATACCAACTTGTCACACCCTGCCCTAAAAGTTCCTTTAGGCGACTAAGAAGAGACGTGACTGCCTAGACATTCAACACGAATTTCTCTACGAGATAAGCACGCAGAACACCTAGTAAGTGAAATAAACACAATACCAACTCAACGCGAGATGAGAACTCATTTTGAAATAACCAAACTTCATTGATATTTGATAAAATGGTACATTTACGACAAGTAGAAGAGTTTCTCTAAATTGAAAATATACAAGTCTCAAGCAACATTTACTTTTCTTGCTTCTAAATGCTATGCGAGTTAACAGTGACCACTACCATGATGATGCAATTGATTTATGACACGCTAGGCGATCAAGACGTCGTGTCAAACACTAGTTGTCCTTTGTTACCTAAAGGGGAAGCGAAATAAAACAAAACATTTAAAAGATTAGACAAAAATAAAATAATAAGATCATTTTTGCCAATAAATTTAATAAGATAATTTCTACTATAATGCATTGCAATACATTTCGTCAAACCATGCGATATAATAGTTATGCATTTCAATAATAAAACATTAAGTTCAACTCAAATCATCTCAATACGTTAAGTGATTTACACACTCCAAATATCATTAATCAAACATTTATAAATCGTGTGAAAATCATCCCTTTCCAAATCATTTATAACAGTACATATTGTAGAAGAGTGTATCTCGCATGATGTATCAAATAGATTATCCCTACATATCTAATTATATCTTCGTACCCTTTCATCAACTCAAGCGTTTACCACACTCTTTTGCTGGGTTGAGGTCGTGTGGAGTAATCTCAACGCAACAAGAATTCACCATTAATTCCATCATGCTTATTGTATCTTTCAGTGTCCAGATCACACAGCAAGGAAAGGGCATCACATACCAGATTACACAGCAAGTATTAGGCATCATATTCCATATCACACAGCAAGAACATAATATTTTATCTCAGATCACATAGCAAAGATAAAACATCCCATACCAAAACGCACAGTAAGTGTGAGTCATCTCATCGCATAGGGAACCAAAGATCATCTCATTACCATATTCTTGTTCATTTTCAATTCACTTATAACTCAAATACATTTTAAGAATTTGAGATCAGAAGAAAAATTATAGAATTCAAGAATCTCAATAAGAGAATATAAACATAGTGGAAATATTTTTAATTTAACATTTTAAAGAAGAAACCACTCACATTCACTTTATTTCCTCGCCTAAGATCCTTAGCCAAAGGTTCCTTGTACTTTCTTGCAGATCCTTGTCGATTTGAGCTTGTGATGGATCTCCAAAAATCTTTGAAACTCTTTCACTTCTTTCTTAAGTAAACATAAGGTAAAAGTAGCTCAAAAAATGGCCTGAACTTCTCATATTTATAGACTTCTCGGGTGAAGTTTCCCATGTTAGACTGATTACCTTTGCCTGATGGTAAGACTCAACGAATCACAAAATGCCACGTGTATTTACTCCCACCTCCTTATCTTGAATTTAATTGAAACACAATGTTAAATCAGTTTACCGACCTTCTTACATAAGGATGACGACAACTACTTCCAAGTGAAGGAAGCTCATATTTCACATACTAGTTCAACCCATAGCTCCTTTGTGTCACCTAGCCAAAACACAATAGACAAAGAATACTTTGCAAAATCTCCAATTGCTAGCTTCCATCTATCGCATAACCCATTTTTGTCACGTATAGTTTTAACGTGTAGTGTAAAACGTGATCAAGGCCTCACGAGAGATATCTTCTTCGAGGTACTTGCTTTGCTTCGCTAAACTTTGAGATGTCATCCTAAGTTGCTTGACTTGGACCAAAACTCTTTGGACAAACACTTAGCCTTTCTCAACACTTAACAAACAAATGGGATAGAAAATGCAGGTATTACAATAAATGTCCATTGGTCGAGCCAGTCGGTTTAGCTTTATGAAATAATTTTTAAAATTTCTCGATTTGTAATTTTTCCAAACCTACACTGACTGATCCCTCTTGATCAGTCAACTCAGTTTTTCGATCTATCATGCTTACCTCAAGCAATGACAATATCTATATTAGAAATAGACATACAATTTCTACCAACAACATTAATGGGGGAAGTGATGGAACCAAAGTTGCATAAAACAAAATCAAAATGATAGTTTCATGCATGTTCATAGAACAAAATCAAAATGATAAAAGTCATGTGAACACAGGCAAAATCAAGAAATCAAGAATTAGCTCATGTGACATAATATGATGCAGAAGTGGAGCACATTGTCTATTTTAGTAAATCTTGAAGGCTAATGCATGATGAAGGAGAAAATAGATTTATGACCAAGGAGAAAAGAGAATTTATCAGAGGAGATAACAATAAGCAATGAGTAAGGAACCAACTTTATAAACATTTATTGTTTGGTTCATCTACATAATAGATGAGTAGGTGATAGAACATTGAAGTGGTGTTTCTATTATATTGATATTTGAAACTCAAAGTTACAATATAAAGTAAATTACAAAGAATTTACAAACAACAAACAAAGAAACCTTCCTAATCCAAAATACAAAACAACACAATTCAAAATACTAAAATTCAAACCAAAACAAGACCAAGAGCTTTCTGCTTCTCCTATCTCTCAAGGAGTATTGCAGACCCTTTCTTTTACTAAAATTGCCTGCCCTTTCCCATCTCTCTCTCATCGATTTAACTTCCTTTTTGAAATAACTGTCATTTTTTAATTAACTGTTGGTGTGTTGAGCCATACACAATAATTATCTATAGAAGAAATGTATGATGAGCAGACTAACACCTACAATCGATAATTCCCTACCATCTCTGTTAACTAAGTTTGATGATGTGTTCAGTTGGCCCGAGACATTAGCACCAAAATGATGGATTGGAAATCATATTTATCTTGAATAAGGGACGGATCCAGTCAACGTACGACCATATAGATATGCATACCAACAGAAAGAAGAAATAAAATGATTGGTTGATGAGATGTTAGCTTTGGGAGTTATTAGACCAAGTACAAGCCCATATTTCAGTCCCGTGTTGTTGGTCAGAAAGAAAGATGGAAGCTGGCATTTTTGTGTTGATTATAGAGAGCTGAACAATGTAACAATCCTTGATAAGTTCCGTATTCCAGTTATTGAAGAGCTCTTTGATGAACTTAATGGAGCTAATATGTTTTCAAAGATTTATCTCAAAGCAGGATATCACTAAATTCGAATGAATGAAGAAGATATGGAGAAGATAACTTTTAGAACTCATGAAGGACACTATGAGTTCTTAGTTATCCCGTTTGGGCTAACCAATGCTCCATCAACCTTTCAAGCCTTAATGAACTCAATCTTTAGGCTGTATACGAGGAGGTTTGTGATGGTTTTCTTTGATGACATACTAGTATACAACAGAGGTTTGGAAGAACACTTACAACACTTAGAATTGATGCTGAAAATTCTTCGAACTAATGAGCTTTATAGGAATCTTGGGAAATGCAGTTTTTCCAAAGCACGAATAGGGTATTTGGTACATATCATTTCAACAAAGGGAGTGGAAGTTGATCCTGAGAAAATATGAGCTATTAGAGAATAATCAACACCAACTAATATTCGAGCGGTGCGAGAATTTTTAGGATTGATTGGTTATTATAGAAGATTTGTCCAGAATTATGATAATATTGTTGGACCATTAACTCAATTATTGAAAGAGGGTGCCTATATAAATGGAGTGAATAGGCTGAAAAATCCTTTGAAAAATAAAAGATGATAATGATGCCTTTGCCAGTGTTGGCTATGTCTGATTTTAATTTGCCATTCGAGATAGAGACGGATGCTTTAGGGTATGGAGTGGGGGCAGTATTAACACAAACTAAAAAACCTATTGCTTACTTCAGTAGAACTTTGAGTATGAGAGATAGATCACTACCAGTTTATGAAAGAGAGTTGATTGTTGTAGTGTTTAACGTTCAAAGGCGACAGCCAAATTTGTTGGGAAGGAATTTTTTTGGTAAAAACAAATCAATGGTCATTGAAATTTCTGCTTGACCAAAGGGTGATT
The DNA here is from genome assembly GCA_037974545.1 of Cucumis variabilis. Taxonomy (NCBI): domain Eukaryota; kingdom Viridiplantae; phylum Streptophyta; class Magnoliopsida; order Cucurbitales; family Cucurbitaceae; genus Cucumis; species Cucumis variabilis. The sequence continues at coordinate 15,818 of JBBPDI010070999.1, forward strand.
CAGTCACACTATTAGAAGTGGATAGCAAAATTATTGGGGTGTTCATTTGAAGTAATATATAAGTCAGGTTTGGAGAATAAGGCGGCTCATGCCCTTTCAAGTGTACCTCCAACAGTCCATCTTAGTTATATATCAACACCAACATTGATTGATTTAACAGTTATTTAATAAGAGATAGATAGAGATCCAAAGTTGACGGAGATTAAAAGCACAGTGGAGAAGCACCAATCTGATATTCCAAAATTTTAAGTAAATCAGGGTGTGTTGCAGTTTAAGAACAGGTTAGTTATTTCTAAAACTTCATCTCTATTGCCAACTATTTTGAATACATACCATGATTCGGTGTTTGAAGGACATTCTGGATTTTTGAGAACATATAAAAGAATTATGGGGAATTATATTGGGATAGGGGAAAGCTGCAAAAGGCTCGGTTTGAATTTTAGTATTTTGAATTGTGTTGTTTTGTGTTTTAGATATTAGGAGGGTTTCTTTGTTTGTTGTTCGTGAATTCTCTGTAATTTACTTTACATTGTAACTTTGAGTTTCAAATATCAATATAATAGAAACACTACATCAATGTTCAATTAGTAGGGCAGTTGCCAAAATATTGACCATGTTTCTAAGATCAAAATGTAACGAACGTGGCATATATATATATATGCCAAGTTTAACTTGATGCACAACTACAAATGTGCAATTCAAGACTATTTAAAGTAAAACTGAAGGAAAATTAGAGGAAAAAAAAAAGCAAAATAATATATTATGATTACATCCAAATTAATATACCATATGCAACAATTTTCTCAATTGTACCGTGACATTTCACATTAACAAGTACTATTCATGAACAATAACAAGGAATATTATGTACAAGCTTAGAATTAATTAATGAGCAAAATTTTGTTACCAAAATTAAGGCCGATGTTGTAGGGCCAATCTACTGAA
>JBBPDI010071005.1:0-16760 GCA_037974545.1 Cucumis variabilis
CTTTATTCTAGCTAGATTGACAACTACAGTGGGTAAAAGTAGCTCGACAATCTCAGCTTTTAGCAACACAATATCTAAACATAATCTGAAAGTAGAGAATTAACCCCCTCAACAAAAACTCATTGATTGGTTAGAAAGCTAAAAAGGAAAGAAAATGGAAAAGAAAGAAAAAAAACCTTAGAAATATACCTTTAAATCTCCTCTCGACAAGTACGTAAATTGTTTACCACATGAGTGACACTATCACCAAAGTCGATGACTAATCCAGCTAGTAAACCTGCCAGCACAAAAAGGCTGAAGACTATCAATTTTCGTCTAGTGTGCCTAAAATTAAAGTGTCCAATCGTCGTTCATCGTATAATAAAAGGATGATGGTCCATAACTTCAAAATGGCAAAACAAAGTTAAATTATAAACTTAAAAGCAATAAAATACCAATTCATTACATACACAACGACGCAAATTTTCCTATCTTGCAAGAAGCCCCCACATGAAACATTATGTTATCTTTAATAAGAATTCTATTATTTAGCCTTTTCCACATAAATGCCTAGTAATAATAAAAATAAAGTTGAGTAATATGCAAAAGGTTAGCTTGAGACACATAGCGGCCCAGAAGGAGAGGTGAAGGAAGAGTTGAATCTAAATTCCACACTAAGAAAGGAAATTCTCCTTCTATCTTTCTCTGTTAATTGAAATTAAATAAACATCTTAAAAGTGAAAAATTAAGTGTTTTGGAGTGATTCACAACAAGAGTATGCAAAAAAGTACTTAAATATAAAAAAAATAAGTGTTTTAACTTCCTTCTCTGATTCTTATAAAATTGCAAAGAAACCGGTTAGATTAGTGTGCATAGAAACAAGTTGATTCAAACTTCATAAATATAATCTTAACAAACATAAACTAATCAAATCCAATAATTTCAACAAACTAAAGTGGTAAGAATACTTTGAAATAAATATTACCTATTACCTATATCGTTAGATTGTTCTGAACTTCTTTATATGTTAAAGGTATCCTCTTGAGTTGCTAGCCTTCGTAAGATATGTACCTTTGTTGTCTGATGTGCTCCATTTTCATTGGATGCTTGTTAGGAAGTATCCTTAACAAAATAATCAACTGTTACACTTACGAAAAATATTCTGCCCCTTAAACCAAAAATTTTGGGTATTTTCCACCATACCACCTAAAATAATTTAGATATATATGTTGCATACAACCAGTAATAAATTTTGCTATCTTTATATTACGTAGTAACTATATTTATCAGAGTTCACAACACACCTAAAAAAGGTAGCTCCTGGATCTTCTCTACAATCCCAATGTTTTTAATAGCATTCCAAACATCTTTGTCCAAACACAATGAAATTACCAGTCCCTAAATTCAACATTTTCAAATACAAATTTCATCACTCACGTAGAGCAAAGTTTTAGCAGCTGCTAAGACCACACATTAGTGTAAAATTTTATCACCAACATTTTCTTTAATAGCCTTTGAATAATATCGAAAGTGATTTACAAGAATCTAATACAATTGCATTTACCTTTTCATTATCGAAATCATATAATTCAGCAGCTGCCAAGACCACATTACAAAACAATAGCTGAATCACTTGTAGAATTGGAAGAATGTTGAGTTTACCATTCGAAAAATAGTGTGGGATCTACTACTGTACAAATTCATAATTGTCTCTCCAATATGACGATGAGCTGAATGGATAAACAAGTTATTAATTTCAATCACTAATAGATTTAATAAGAGATAGACAAAACCCTAACAAACCAAATGTATTGGCTTTTAAAAGATCAAAATAGAAATGAAAATGAAATCATTTCAAGAGGTAAAAAAATTAATAATGCTCCCTATTCAACTCTTCAGTCTCAATCAGAAGTTTAGAATTATTAACCCAAGGGCTGGGAAATATAAAATAAATTTGGAAACAAAAGAAAATTCGATTGAGCTCTTTAAGGAGAAAGCAAAAGACTATATTCTTTTGAAATTAAATTTCTCAAAAGAAGCAACAATATCTTCTCACAAACCAGCTTGATATCCAAAACTAACATCAACAAAGTAGATAGAATTTTGGACATGGAACAATAAGCTGCTACTAGCTTGATATCATTCTCATGGATTGATGTATTTTCTTATAATTGAAGAATCTTTTTATGAGCTTGAAAGTTACTAGCTATCAAACCTTCTAAAAGAGAGTGTATAAGGGTATACGAACATGAACAAACTATACATTATGCGAACAATAAAACCACAAGGACTCAAGCAAAGAATTACCTTGCATGATTTTAGTAATGGTTCGTTAGAATGATGATCTGCAAAACCTAATTGATTCGCCAAGTGAGGCTTTATCCCAGTTTGTCTTAAAGCAAAAGATTGTAACACATTTATATTCATCAATATCACTAAAAATAAAGGTAAATCCTGTTGAATAGGCAACTAAATATAAACATAATCAGTACTAACTAGAGTTTTCATTGTTGATTGCGCACATTAATTCCCATCAAAATTCATCTGCAGAATCACTTCATATTTCATGCTGATATCTACTAAGTTGAAATTGTTGTTACATACTAGACATATTATATTATTGTACACTCTAGTGTTCTAAAGAAAAAAAAATACTCTATATTTTTTTAGGATCATTAAACTAAACATTAACACATATTTGAATGTCTACCCATAATTTTGAATTATACTAAACAGCAAGACATAACAACAAATAGAGTAAACTATTTGAACACCAATTATTAACGTCTATCCCTAACTAAACATCAATTCATATTTGCAACGCCCTCAAGTTCTGTAGTGTACGATTAAAACACAAATTTTACAAAAATATCTTCTTATTTTTTTCAAGTTGAAAATTTTGATATGAAAAAGTTAATTAAGGCACAGTGAAAATGGTGCACAATAGAAGAGAACAACATAAAAGAGAGGAATAAAGTGGAAATTAAGTTTAAACAGAGGTCGAAAGAGAATAAAAGATCCTTTTTTCACATAAAAGAGACCAAAAGATTGGGACAATAAGAAAATTCATCATCTGCAACGATGAACTAAATAAATGTTAATAGAAAAAAAATGATTCCAATGCAAAATAATTCAAAACTGTCAAGGCATCAAACAGAAAAAAAAACTTTTTACCTGCTCAATAAGTGAAACTAGACAAGTTAAACAATAGCTTACTCTTGAACTTTTCATGCATCTTATGGAGGGAAACTTCATAAAGGAATGGTGTTGAGAAAAATTTGTTAGCACATGGTGAAACAATTACTTTAGGACATAAAAAATCCCAACCATCAACTAAATAGAAAAGTAGTACTAAATGCTAGAAACCAGACAAAATAATCAAATTAAAGGTTTGAGTTCTCTTCTTAGATAACAACCAAATATTATTGACATTGAGAAATCGACATATGACCACAAGCTTAAAAAAAACATAGTTACACTTGTTGGTAATTTTAAAGAAACGTAGTTAGAAAAACTTAATAAGCCTTTGTAAGTATTAAAAACCCTCAATTGCAGACATTACAACAACAAATTTGAAGACACTAAAGTCGCATGGCTAACAACATCTAATTTCTCAAAAGAATAAAGATTAATCAAACCAGAGGTCACCTATTCAATCATGTGAAGAATCATTAACCCAATAGAAAGAGTATCAATAGGGTCATTTACCTTACTCCAAATTCCTTATGTGTTGAGTGCATGTTGTGACTGACTGAATATATATATATATATTTATATACATATTACCAGTCAAACACAGCATACAATAAACCTCAAATCTACTTTAATAAACATATGTGTCATATCTGACATCCATCTTCAGTTTTAAAGACAACATACAGGCAACATATTTATCTTTATAGGTGAGTTTAGTAGAAAGTTCCTTACCTCAAGGTTATTCAAATTTCTCGAACAAACTATAACCAATGAAAGAACCTAATCATAAGGATATGAAACTCAATTAATTCCACAATACATACTCCCACTTAATTTCCTCAAAGTAAAATTCTAGCTTACCAAGGTATTGGCGATCCAAACTCCAACAATCTACAATTTGATTGTGAATTCGAAGAACCCAACGTTACTTTCCACACCTTCAAAAGTCTATTAACAAATAACTAATTATTCCAACCATAACAGTTGAACTAATTTAAAACAACCACAACCCACAACTAAAATTTTCATCAATAAAACTTCAACCCATAACTTCATCCTTACCCAAAATCCTTTTCATCCAAAATTCACACAAGTCTTGAGTGGCAGCGACGAGTGAAAACCAAATCGATGTTCAGTAGACTCGACGGCTAGCTTGGAGGAGAAGCTTGGCTTGGTTTGCGACTGGGAGGAGCGACGTGCGACTCACAGATAACTTGCACGGAGACATGCAGCGGAGCAAGCAACTGGAACGGACGGCAGAAACGCAACGCACCTCTACAACACGTGATTGTCGGACGCAAGAGGAAATAGATCTGGGTCATACGGCTAAGGGAGACGTTATGGCTTGGGTGATCGGAGTTGCAACGATCAGAGGCTCATAGGGGCGGCGACGGGCTTCACGACCGAGCAAAAATTTCACAAATAGGCATCATCTTCGGCTAGGCTTTGATCGGACACGAACTGCACGTGGCATAGCGGCTCCAAGCGTGATTGTTGACGACGAATGGAGTGTGGCAGACGGTGAGGCTAGGTAGCGACTGATTTATAGTGAAGAGGAAGAAAAGTTGAGAGGAAGAAAGAAAAAGAAGAAAAATGGGGGGGGGGTGTTGCACGCGTGAAGAAGAAGAAGGGTAATTTTTTTTCCTTTTTAGTTTGCTTTTTTCCTTTCTTTTCCTTAAAATAATAATAATAATATAATTAAGCTATATTATTATTACTTTTCCATTTACCTTTTCTTTTTCTCTTCCCAAAACAACTTTTCTCTCTCCTCAATTAATACTCATCAATTCTCACTTTTATATTTTCCCAAAAAATATAACAAAATAAATACATTATTCATACTACCTTCCATAACTTTTCATATATATACATATACTCGAAATTCTTAACTCTCACAAAAATAATTTACCAAGATCATTCTCTCTTATCAAATCCATAATAATATAGAAAAATTTAATACCTTAAAATTTCGGGGTGTTACAGATATATTGCAAATATCTTGTGCCCATGCATGTGCTGTTTTTACCATGAAACATCTGTCAATAAATCCATACGTACTTTCACCTTATTATTTGAACATCACATTTAGTTCAATCTATAAAGGATTAATAAACCCTTTAGGTGATCATCGACAATGACAAGTACCTAACGATGTATCATCAATTATCATCCTCCCACCAAATGTAAAACGTTTAGTTGGTAGACCAAAAAATATTAGAATTCCTTCTCAAATGGAGTTCGAGAGATGCGTTAAATATGGTCGTTATGGACGTTTTGAATATAATTGAAAGCGATGCAAGTTTTTCTTATCTAGCTAGTTTATCATTGTTTTTAATATTAGAATTTTCTAATGTTGTTTAAAACTTTAAGAGGTATTTTTAAAAATAACAAAATAAATTAAAATATTTACAGGATATAGCAAAATTTTGGATTCTATCAATGATAATGTTTATTATCAATGACTATGAGTGATAGAATTTTCTATAGATTTTGTAAATATTTTGTAAATTTTGTTATTTTTGAAAATTTTCCAAACTTTAATTACGTTTATTCTAAATTAGTTTTGAATTTAATTAAATTATTTTCAAATGTTTCTATTAATTTTCATCTGTTGTACTACTATAATTTCGTCATTTTACTAAGGACATATATTACATATATATCATAAAGTTGTCTAAATATACTAATCATAAAGTTAACCCATACATGTTCTTGTAAACAAGTTATCATAAACTATTAGTTCCTCAATATAATATTACTCCTGAATCACAACATTGTTTATGATCATTAATATTTGTGTTGCATGCTTCTGTAAGAAGTTTACATATTTAATATACATCATATTATTACAAATATACTGCAAAAAAAAATACAATTTAATATGTTCTTTCTATTCATACCCTTTCTCATACAAATACCACAAAATATATCATTCATATTCTTGTTAACATAAATAACATTGCTATAACATCATCAAATTTGTATAACATTGCTACAAGATTGCTATAAATCTAAAATACATACCATCACTGAAAATAGAATTCGTGAAATAGAACATTAATGATAAAAAATATTTTATGTTTGTAATGTCCAACTTAATCCAAATATACTTATAAGAAGTATAGTGAACATTCTATCTACATTCAAACAGTATCTCATAAAATTCCATGAACAATTAATACCATATTATAATATACTGTATCATATAAAAAATATACATATTTAACGTTTCAGTGTTTCCATAATATGAGCAACATAACAATTAATCATAACCTATAGTACATTAAAATGAATACAGAAATTAAAGTTTTACTTCAGCGCATAACCTTCAACATTAAATCTATCATATTCAACTGTAAATTGCTAAAGTTCTTATGATAACAATTTGAAACTTGGTCCTTCGAACCCTTGACTACTGATCTCTAGTTTTTCCTTCTTTGGCTATGTGGATCCAAATTTCGTTGTGAAGGGTGACCTCGATTGATTTTCTCTCCATAGGCTCCTCTTCATAGCTTGCTTGTAAGCAAAAATTTCTATTTCTCTTGCCTGATTATTCACTCCAATCTTATCATGGTATATAATTTATATTATATGATATATTTAAAACATTTGTCTTCTACATATCTTTGTTGTATTGTTTTTCTCAGCTCCTCTTTGCTGATTATATATTTTTTTCCACTTTCTTTGTCTGCATCAAACAATTTAAACATAAATCCAAGACTTTTTTACTATGTTTTAATTCATAAAAAACTAATACGTATACGATGTAAAAAAAGTAATTACCTTCATTTTTAGGGCTTCTTTTTCTATTTATTCTACTTCTCTGAGTAGAGTTGTGCTATAGACTATGTCATCCAAGCCTTCATTTTGCGTATCATGTTAATCATGAATCTATACGCAATAATATATATATATATATATATACATACTATTACATATGTGTTTCAAATAAATAACTTTACATATACTAGTGATAATAATATACCTTTGCAGCTTCATTGTCATTATTTCTTATTGTAGTTCTGTCATCTTCTTCATTCTTATTAATATTTCTCGTATTATCATCTTCTCCATCGTCCAATCTTATATCTCTTTGATCGTCCCTCTATCACAGTCCTCATCCCTATATTTCATATTTTCTTCTTCAACAGTTGAACTACGCTTATTAGTCAGAATTTTTTTAATCTCTTTAACCTCCTCAATCAGTTTGTCCAGCTTATTGTTTAATTCTTCCTTGTTTGCGATCATTTTCTAAAATTTTAGGAAATACTCAGGAATCTGAGTGTTAATGCCCTTAGATTCTTTAGAGCATTCTCGTTTTTTCAAAATGTCTTGTTTGAACATACTTCCTTCCATGAAATCTTCATCAGGAAACAAACCATTGAATACAAACTGTTGCAAAAATTTAAAAAATATTAGACATAAGTATATTCGGGTATATTGGATATATACAGAGTTAATTTAAACTTTTTATAATTTACATAATCTTAATGCATTACTTGATCATTGTCAAATACCCTTTCAACCAATTCCTTTCACTCTGGGTGACTGTCTACAACCTAGTTTAGCGTGCACAAATACCTATCATAAACTCTTTTAGCATAGAAAATGGAAGGTCTAGTCAAAAGTGGTATACATTCATATGCCCAAACCAAAAGTGCATAGGCAAATCCAGAAATTCCAACTACTAGGGCTGAAGAGTTTTTGATAGACTTTTTGATTGAATAATCATAACGTGATACTCTATTCCTCCCCATGGGTGAACGTCAAATTGGGTTTCATTATCAACCAATTTTATGTGCTTAATATCTACCCGAGTTGTTAATTATTTTCGTAGTAGAAAATTTTCTAGGAAGTATAGCTTTGCCATCTTCACATTGTCTTCATCTTTTATTTTTTTTTAGTCACAGAAAATGTATGCCAACCTTGACCTCGGTATACTATCCTCATTTCTAAAATATTTTCCTAAAAATTTAGACTTTAGTTTGTCCATGTTAACCTGTGGTAATGGTCCACAATTCAATCCAGTTATTGCTTCATATTCTCTTGTCCAAAACTTAGCTATATGACTTTCAAAGTTAAACCAAAGTTAATCTTCCTTTGTCAAGGTACATTGTCGTCTTATAATATGATATAGCAATTGGCTTTGGAAATTGGTTATTTTTAAATCAAGGAAAGAACCAAAGGGAGAACTTCTAAACATGTCTAACTGTTTCCTATTCAGTTTTCTTTTTATGTTCATAATCACATCTAAACGTGCATAAATACTAAGTTTCTATGATCTAGACCATTTATTCATTTTCAAGATTATTGGTGCAACCTCCAAACATTCGTAATAAGACATGTTATTATTCCCGCCTTATTATATATAACATCTTTAAATCCTAATTTACAGTATATATGTTATATGAATAAAAATATCTCGTTCAAATCATTATTTGCTATCCCTCTTTTCTGCATTTTTCTTTTCCATCTTTACTTTTTGTGAATATTATAAATATTCAATACAATATAATAATTCAAAAGTATAAGTTAGTGTATGTATCAAATGGGATATTTAAGTATATATATATAAACATACATTTTTTTGGTTCTACACTTCTTTTCAAACATTTTTGCAGTTTTGTTGTCTTTGCTGTATTTGATTTCTCTACACTTTTTTTCAACCCTTTTTGCACTTTTTATTTTCTTTGTGGTATTTACTTCTTTTGCTTTTTCTTTAACAACTTTCTCTTCTTCGTTTGAGGTTCATTTAATGTTCTTTTCCCTTTTTTCATTTCTCTACACAACCTTCTTTTAATTATCAACACATTATCCATTCAAATATACATTATTCCATCAAATATACCTATAATTATTGAACCATCAAATACACCTCTACATGGCAACATTTTTCCTAAATTTCACCATTAAATTCTTCACCATTAAATCATAACATTCATGTAATTCTAGTTTAACTTAGGCAAGGTCATATACATAAACCATACATATTAATCATGAAAGCGTACCTAACGAGTGACAAAGGATCGTGTTAGCCATAGCAACACCAAACATAGACTTACATCATAAGTCAGTTTACAAAACCTAAAACTTAGACTCTGTTACCAACTGTAACGATCCAACTTTTCGAATTAAGTTGAAGTTGCTACCTTGACCCTAGACTTATACTTTAAACATAAGACTTAATAAATTAAATAAAAATTTTAACAACATCAAAGAGCTTTTATATTTATTCAGGCCCTATTTCAAACAAAATTTAAGAGTCAAAACAATATCGTTTCTAAACTCAAGAAATAACAGTTGTTCATAACAAGAAACTCATTTCAGTCACAAAAGAAGCAATTTAAAACTATAAGCGGGACAATTTAGAAAAAAAAAACATTTCCACTATGGCCGTCACATCTCCTTCTTGTCCCTCGTCGGCCCGCCCTCATGTTACCTTTGCCTGAAAAGTTAAACATAGAAGGGTGAGTATAAACATACCCAGTAAGAGACCCACTACTGGTCTAGTTAGGAGGAAAATAAAACTGTTAACTTCCTATTGGGGGTACCGAATCTTGTAATCTCGTAGGATACAAGTAATCAGTCTAACGCCCCAAAGGACGCGCATATCAGTCTAGTGCTCTGCAGAAAGCACATATCAATCTAGTGTTCTCGAAGGATGCACATATCAGTCTAGTGCTCCCGAAGGATGCACAACAGGTGGTGATCCCTTGGGACACCTGCAAGGTACACTACCCAATAGACAAAGCTAACAATTTCCCCTTAGTCCGTTCTAAACATTTAATCAGTCCATTCCCATTACAATTCAACCACCCCATTATGTAAACATTCCAGTTTAACATACTTACATTCAGCTCACTCAATTCTACCACAATAGCAGTCACTAACAAAACAACACATCATACAACCATACTATATACATAACGCCCCTCTCAGTTCACAAGTACTCTGCCCATACTTTAATATACTAATCACCCATTCTAGGCATTAATCATCATGTTCACATAAGCATATTAGACAATCATACTCTACTTTTGTCATCACATTAACATCTATATATATTTCAGTCAACCATATTGTACATTTACCATCATGTCCACATCAATATACATATATATCCGGCAACTATATTCGGCTCAAAGATATCCTTACAGTCAACATATTTCAAGTCTAATGTAGTTCAAAGATATCCATACAATCAACATATTTCAATTCTATTGTAGAGTTCGGTAGTAGAAACCCCTTACCTTAACTTTACATAAGCTTCTTTATCAAACTAAAGCGCAACGAACTGACCTAAGCATAATTGAACAGAAATCAATCACTTCCACAAACAATTTCCTCCACTTAATTCACCTAAGTAATTTCTATAACTTACCCAAAAAATGGAGAATCGAACTCCAACGAAGCTTACGGTGAAACTCAAGGATCCTAACACCAATTCACCAATGTCGCCTTCAAGAATAAACATCAATTCAACCATTAAACAAACATCACACCTCAATGTATTTACAACGCAGAACCTTAAAACCCTTCAATTTCATCCTTACCAAACAAACTTACAACAAGGCAGAAGCAACAACGCACAAGATTAGAGCAAAAGAGAACAAGCAAAGATTTGAGCATGGGTCGGCTTACAATCTGCGACTGAAAGAGAGGAAATCGCACGCTTCTTAGATCTGATGCTTTTGGCTCGGGTCAAACTTGAGTTCGCAATAGGGAACAGAAGGCAACTACTTCATAATCGGCGAATGAACAATGCGATGACCCTCCATGATGCACGACTATTGGACGCGAGAAGAAACAGATCTGGGTCAGTCAGCTAAGGGAGATGTTACGGCTTGGGTGGCTGGCGATCGGAGGTTTATAGGGGCAACGACGGGCTTTACGAACTAAGCAACAATTTCACAAACCGACAGTGGCTTCGACTGGGCTTTGACCGAACATGAACTGCACGTGACGCAGCGACTTGGGGTGCAGTTATTGAAGACGAACGAAGTGCGGCCGACAGTGAGGCTAGAGTGAGGGTAAGTGGTGGCTGATTTACAGTAAAGAAGAAGAAGGGTTGTGAGGAGGAAGAAGGAAGAAAAAGAAGCGGGGTGGGGGGTGGGGGGAGGGGAACGCACGCGTGAGGAGAGAAAGGGAAAAATATTTTTATTTTATTTTTTGAAAAGAAAAATAAGAAAAGAATTTATTAATAATAATTATTATTATTACAATTTTATTAAATAAATCCTTATTTCTCTTCTTTTCAATAATAATAATAATAATAATAATAATAATAATAAAATTCTATACTATAATAACATCCCTAAAATTTAAAATCTTTAAATAATAAAATAATTTGATCAAAATAAAATACCTTAAAATCTGGGGTGTTACAGATATACACGAATACAATATAATTATTATATATATGCCTATGAAACAAGTAATATACATATGAAACATCAATACAGTAACATCTTATAATATTTAATATTAAATACACCTAAACATTATCGATGATGATTGGATCCTCTTTGTTTGATCTAATTTTCTTACTTCTGGACCCAAGACATCTTTCACTTTGTCTTATCATTTTCTGCACTGCATTTAAATAAAGTTTTACAGAATTAACCAATATTTAACATATGTAAACCACATTGTATTGTCAATCAACCCATAGTAAGTTTTTGTCACATATTTAAATCACAATGTAAGTTAAAAAAACTCAGAGTACATTTTTGTTACGCCCTAAAATTCATAATGCAATAGTTTTTTTTTAACTTTGATTCTCAATAAACACTAGCATCTGTCACATTCAAAAATAAATTTTGATTGCTTGGCTATTTAATTGAACATCTAAAATAAACCCAATATATCTAATGTTTCTACCTAGTTTCTATAGGAAAAGATCTAAATTTTTCGACCCTTGAAAGTCATCTTCTTCATGCCTAGAACCTCAATAAACCCTAGAATCTATCATTTGCAAAAGTATATTTTTGTTTGTTTGTCTATTTGATCGATTATCTTCAATATACCTAAGATACCTAATGTTTCATATGTATTGAATATATACAATACTAACCTCAAAATTTCTATCCAGACTCTGTCGGAAAAGTTATGATGTTGCAGGTCATCGAATGTCTTCTTCTTCACTGTTGAATATCTGCTGCGAGTATAATGGAGGTAGTAGCATATAACAATTTTCGAATAAGGAAACTAATAAACCTTTTCCACTTATTTCCAAAACCATAAAACCCACGTTTTATTCTATTTAGATTTTTGTTATAAATTATAAATCAATTAAATAATAGAAATGAGTAAAGATGTAATTTGGGTCTTATATTTGTGTAATATACAGGTTCATTTAGGACTTTTGCGAAATTTATTAGTAATTTGGGCCTTTCGTGTAATATCATATATCAATTTAGGCTATATGAGTTAAAGACCCTATGATATTACATGAAGGGCCCAAATTACTAATAAATTTCACAAAAGTCAACTAGAAGAATAACAATTTTAAAATTGCTATTTTGAAAAATATCAAAACCGCTTTTTTCTTTTAAAAATGGCCAAATAAAAAAATACAATAAATAAGAATTTGCAAAAACCCAAAATACCTCTATACACATAAAGTGTAAGCTACATTCTTAAAGCTAAAATAGAATAAATACACTAATAAAACTTGAATACAATCAAAATTAAAACCTTTCATCTTCATTTTCCAGACCTGTTGCAACGATCTTCATTCTTCATTTTTCATTTTTGTTTTTCATTTCTCATCTTCCATTTTAAAAATCTTCCTTCGTTTCCATTTTTCATTTTTCTTTTTTGATTTCATCTTCTTCGAGCGGATAAATCCTAATATTTCCACCTTGAAGCGGGCAAACCCCAATCTCCACCCTCTTTCATTTGAAGTTTCAGTTTCATCTTCGACTTCATCATGCATTTTCAAGAAGAAGAATACAAACATTTGAAGCACGTAAACACTATCTTCATTTTCCATCTTCCATCTTTGATTTTCAAGTCTACAACTTCCAATCTCAAAGGCTTGGGGTGGAAGAACAAAAGCCTTCACTCAGAACAAAAAGATACAAAATTATGTTCCTCGTCTCTTAGGGAAATTTTAGCTGATTTTTTTAAAAAATTATTTATATTACTAATTTAATAAAATGTAGATGGAATTTAGGAGATTTTATCTAAAAACACAATATCTTAACTATTTTATTAGAAAAGTAAATTCAATTTTTTTTTAAAAAAATTAAGATCTAATATAAAAACTAATTTTAATTTCTAAATTATGAAGAGTTGAAAGATTCTACTTATTTGAAAAAAAAAGGTTGAGATTTAATTTCCAAATAATAAAAAAGGGTTGAGATCTTAACACGAAAACTAATTTTAATTCTCAAATTCAAAATTCAAAATTTAAAAATAAATTAAGATCTAATATGAAAACTAATTTTAATTTACAAGTTATTAAGGGATGACAAAATATTCAGCATATTTTGAAATAAAAAAGATGAGCCAATAAAAATTAATAATAATATGAATATTTTGAAAAAAAAAAAGAATAAAGTTGTTGATATCTTTTAAATCCCGAGATATTAGAAAGATGTTATGATAGTGTTCTCTATGTTATTAACAAGTTGAAATTAATTACATACTTATAATTGCATATCACAACTTAATTATACTGGAAAGACTTTTTTTTTTATAAACTCATTACTGTATATCATAAATTAATTACACATAAATGATTTTTAATAAGAACGCAATATATTGAAATAATTACATTAATTACACTTTTAAATCAATATTGATATAATTATAATTTAATTAATATTATTAAGTCAAATGAACATGTTTTGGTTTAAAAGTTTTTCTAAACACAATTAATGTAATTGTTTTTTAATTTTAATTCATTTCCACCATTGTATGAATTAATGCTATATTTTTAGAATAAGTTAATTAGAACTTAATAAGAAACCTTGGAAAACAAATAAATAAGCGAGTCCTCACTTAAACAAAAAGGGCACAAGAAAATTTTAATTCAAAATAATAATTTGGTTATATTTGTGATTCAACCAATGAATGTTATTTTGATATTAAAACGTTATTTTGAAATAAAATCAATGGTCAAAATTCTCCTCAAAATAATAATTGAGTTATTTTGAAATTGCATTTTAAAATCAATAGGTGAGATTCTCCAATTTGAAAATTAAGAATTTGGTTATTTTGAAATTTATTTTAAAACAAACTTAATGTTGAGATTCTCCCAATTTCAAAATAATAATTTGATTATCTTGATATTCAAGCCGTTAATGTTATTTTGAGATAAGATAGCAAACAAGTTGAGATTTTTTAATTTGGAATTTCAATTAAGGTTATTCTGATACAAAATCTATCGTTGAGATTCTCCAATTGTAAAAAATAATTGTTTTGTTATAATTTTGAAATTCAATTAAGGTTATTTTGAACTAAAATTTGCTGAGATTTTCCAATTTTGAAAAATAGGAATGATGTTATTTTGAACTTTAATTGGGTTATTTGGAAATTCAAATTCAATTTGGTTATTTTGAAATCAGTAAGATTGAATAAAGTTATTAAAATGTTGAATCAATTAGTTGAGTCTTGAGATATTAAGAAAAATGTTTTGATATGAGTTGCTATATCTTTTCTAGGTAAAAAATAATTAAAGGCTGATAAATGCATAATATAAATTAATTACAATTTAGAAACAAAATAATTACAGTTGGGGAAGGTGGATATTTTGGTATTTTATAAAATACCATGCACGTGCAAAAGATGCTATGTGCTAAAATTCAAAAGAAAAAGTAGTTTTGTATTTTTTTTAATTGACACCTAAAAACGTTGCTATATCTACTATTATTCAATTTCACAAATGTCCTAAATGGGTTTGTATATTACACAAATGTATGGCCCAAATTACTTTATTACCTATTTCTATTATTTAATTGATTTATAAGAAAAATCTAAATAGAATAAATTGTGGGTTTAGTTACATCGTATATGTATTAGTTATTTATGATTTCAAACATAGTAAAAAAGCCTAGGATTTATGTTTAAAATGTTTGATGCATACAAAAAAAGTGGAAAAAATACATAATCAACAAAGAGGAGCTGAAAAAAACAATACAATAAAGGTATGTATAAGATAAATGTTTTAAATATATAACATAATATATTTTATATACAATGATAAGATTGTAATGAATAATCAGACAAGAGAAAGAGAAATTTTTGCTTACAAGCAAGCTGTGAGGAGGAGCCTAAGGAGAGAAAATCAACCATAAAAAATATTATGGTCACCCTTCACAACAAAATTTGGATCCGTAAAGCCAAAGAAGGAAAAATTAGAGAACAATAGTCAAGAGTTTGAAAGACCAAGTTTCAAGTTGAATAGGATAGATTTAATATTGAAGGTTATGTGCTGAAGTAAAACTTTAATTTCTGTATTAATTTTAATGTATTTTATGATTAATTGTTATGTTGCTAGTATTATGGAAACACTGAAACGTTATTTGTTGGAATTTATGTCCTAAAACTCGTAGTTTGTATTCAAAATTCTATTAAATAAAATTGTCTTATTGATACTATAATCTGAAAGCCAATAAACTAATGTTCCGAGGCGATAATGTAGACTTGAACTTTATGTACAGACATAAAAGTGGATCAAGTTTGATTCATAGCCTAAATGGTCTATAGTATATGGATAGGGTTGGGCGCCTTATTCGGGAGATACTATTGATGTGGCCTACTTTGTAGTTAGTACAAACGAAGTCATCCTAAATCGTTCATGTAGAGACATGGAAGTAGGGGCATCCTATGTAAAGAGTTTATATAAGTCTGGAACCATGAAATAGTCACTTTTAAGTTATAACACCGTTAACTTTGTAAAACTGGCGATTTTGTTTATAGATATCCATGTAACTTAATTTTAATCTTGAGCTAACTATGAACTTCTGTTCATACGGGATTGTTCTTAGATCTGCATAAGTGAGGGCAGCTTAATGGCGCTGGCCCAATATGTTAGGATTTATATCCTAAAATTCATAGATTGTAAATATAATCCATTGACCCTTTAAGCTGATCTTGAACATTGATCCTTGTATGTCTCTACATACTGTTCAAGACTCATTCTATAGTATAGGGATAAGGTTGGGTACCTTATTCTGGTAACACTATTGATACGACTCACTTTGTATTTGATACAAACGTAATGATCTAACGCGTTTGTGTAGTTGAAACATACGAGTGAGGGTATCCTATGAAATTAGTTTGCATAAGATCGGACCGCAAAATAGTAACTACTAGATGTAACTTCGCTAACTAGTTAGGTTTCTATTTCACTAGGATGACCTAGGTAACTTAGTTTTAATCTTGAGTATGTTATGAACTCCTGTTTGCGAGGGATTGTCCTTTGATTTGTACGGCTGAGAGTGGTCAAATCATCGACTCAATAAGCTTATCATTTTGGAGACAAGACCGAGTGGGGAGCTAGGAACATAATTACACAAGATGGAATTCACTCATTCCCTACTTTAGGGTAAGTAGATGAGTGTTCCCTTAAATGGTGT
>JBBPDI010071013.1:0-16758 GCA_037974545.1 Cucumis variabilis
TCTCACCTTAAGAAAATGAGAAATTATTACAATTTCTCAAAATCTATCATAGGCTAGTCTTCGAATAAATATTTTTTAAAAAAAGATATTGATTAAATTCATTTTCTCTTGGAATTAAATCTCGGACTTTTAAAGATATTGATCCCTCACCTTAAGAATTCTAGGAAATCGGACTTCCAAATTTCCTAGATTTCATCATAGGATTTTGTTTAAGAAAAAAACGGTATAAGTTATTAGAAAACTTTATGAAATTATAGATTAAATTTTGAAAGTTTGAAAAACATAAAAAAATTATAACATTATAGATAAAATTTGCTAAATGATTAAAAAAATAATCTTTACTTTAAACAGAGAGAATTTTAAATTGGAACAATCTTAAAATATTGAAAAATTTTAAATACAAATAGTTACCTTTGGGTGCATATAACAATAATTATTATGATAGTGATATGAATAAGTAAAAGAAAGGAAACATAACAACAATAAATAAAATAAGGAAAGAAACAAAAAAAAATGAATAAAGAAAGAAAGAAAAATGGTAGAGGGGTGGCTATCCCATAAAAGAAATTAAAAAAATAACAACAACAATAATAACAATAATAATGATAATGATAATAATAATAACAACGACAACAACAACAACAACAAGTAAAAAGAAAAAAAAAACTGTAATAGTAATAAAATAAAATATAATAATAATAAAAAAAATGATAATAATAATAATAATAATGGTAATAATGATACTAATGATAAAAATTTTCTCTATCCTCATTTTTCTCTTTATATTTTAGAGAAAAGAAAATAAAGGTTAAGAGTTCGGATTTCAGAAAAAAGTAATGAAATATGGATAAATAAAAAAACGAGAATTTTTCTTATGCCATTTTCTTTCTCCCTATCTTTTTAGAGAGAAGAAAAAGTCTAAAGATTTTTTTTAAAAAAAAATGATGATAAAAGAAAGAAAAAAGTAATACAAAAAATACTAAAATTTTCCTACATTTTCTTTTCTTTCTCTTTATCTTTTAAAAGGAGAAGAAAAGAAAAATAAGAATTTGAATCCCAAAGAAATTACTTGTTGTATGAGGTGCGGATCCTTGTGATTAAATCCTTGCCAAATGCAACCTCCAACTAAGTTTATTTCAACATGGGATTTGATTTATTTAAGATAAAGTAAAAAAAAAAAAACAAGTAGAGACAATAAGGTAAGAAAAAGAATAAGAAAAACTCACATTTTGCAGAATTTTTTCGTAGAGATTCGCTCTAAATAATAAAAAAAAAATTCTAACAACTCTCTAAAGATTTTTTTCTTCTAAGAAACTTTTTTCCTGAAGAAATTTCTCTCCCCTTTTCCAAATGACAAAGGTCCCTATTTATAAACCGGGGTGTACCACAAATTAGGAAAAAATAATAATAATAAAATCAAAATTTGATATTATACTAATAAAGTAGATTTCATTTTTTTCCTAAAATAAAATATATGAAATATTATTAGGATTATGTAAAAATAAAAATGATTTATTTTTTTCTAAAATAGAAAAATATTTTATTTAAAATAAATTAATTTTTCTTTTTCCTAAAATGAGTTTAAAAGATTTTCTTAATTTTTTTTAAATGAGTTAAAAATGATTTTATTAACTTCTTTTTTTTTTTTTCTACAATGAGTTAAAAAAGAAGATTTTATTAATTTCTTTTTTTTTTCTATCAAAAATAAGTTAAAAGGAAGATTTTATTAATTAATAAAAATATGTAGGATAAAATTAGGTGGCTAGAACAGTAATTAGTCCTTCACGAGTGTTCGTAACATGAGCTGGATCAATTTACCATTTTACCCCTAGGTTACCTTTAATCCTACCAGTACTCCTCTAATGAGCAACCTGTTTATGGTCCTACCAATAAACAGAAACCCCTCTCGTGCCATAAAGAGGGTAAGGCCCTTTGTTCAAACCCTAAACCCTGATAGAAAATTCTCCAGGACTAAAAAGGATCTCACACACTGTTTGTTCACTTTGGAACGCTCATGTTTCCACACAAAAGGTAGGTTATTAAGAAAGTCACACTAACTCACTGTTTGTTCACTTGGAAACGCACATGTTTCCACACAAAGGTAGGTTATTAGGGAAAGTAGCTAAATTATGATATTGGGTAAGTCTATGCAATCCTAGCAAACACGATAAGATAATTATGAAGGCAACCACAAAAAGAACAAAAATAAAATAAAAAAAGGTTCAAACAAATAAGAAAAAACACAATTTTTGGATGAAACAGAACACATAAATTGATTGAAAGATTTTAAACAATAAATTTGATAAACTATCCTTCTTGGACTTTAAAGATAAGAGGTTGATCTAAAATCTTGTTGAAGGACACAAAGTGAAATTTGATCATTTGCAAGGAGAAAAAAATGAAAGATGGGAAGTAACTTTGAAAGTCACAGATGTGAAAATAGTCAACAATTAATGATAGGAAGGTGAAAAGACATTCAAACGATCATGCAATTGACTTAGGAAATGGAAGCAACATGGAAAGAGTTAATTTAATAATTCAATTATGCAAAATTTGATTACAAACTCTAGATTAATCACACAATTTTTATGAATAAGCAAGAACAATATTTTTTTTCTCAACTTTTTTTTTTTTTGTTTTTCCTCTTCTCTCTTTTTATTTTTTTTATTTTTTTCAATATGTAAAATGTAATAAGATTGAAGTAAGATAAATATATGAAGCACGATTGATGAAAAGACAAGAAATGATAAGAGATGAAACTAAAAACTAGAATTAAAAGTTTGCAAGAAAGAAAGATAAAATCAATCCTAGAGTAGGCCACAAAGATGCAACATATGCTCTGATACCAAATGATGAGGCAATCCTAATCCTCAATCCAAAGATCCAAGTTATTAACGTAGCAAGAACCTTTGAAATAAAAAACTAACACCTCCTTATACTAATTTAGATCAACCAAAAGAAAGTTAAGATTAGATTACTTCTTAGATCAAAGATCTAGAAACAATATTTGGAAATCTTGTTCTAAATTGAGTCACTCCACAAGAAAACGTGATTAAGGTTATATTGAATGGCTCACATGCATTCTATCACAAGAATTGCAAATTAAGGAGAAAACTCTCAAAATGAGATTTTAAATTGCATTCATCAAAAGTCTTGTTATTACAAATTGAAGGATAAAAGCATTATATAGTCGTGTAGAGATTCTATCATAATTGATGAAAATACCAAAAGTCAAAATAAAACATTAACTATGTTTTCTATCTTCCAACAACTAATTTCCAACCACCATCTTCTTACCTTAATTTGGAAAATTAAAACAAATGGAAATATGGTAGTTACCTTAACTTGTCATGAGGTTTTCAAAGTGTCGAGTTCAAGGAAGCTGAATGTGTATCCCATTGTCTGCTTCAACTGAGAAAACACTAACATT
Organism: Cucumis variabilis; assembly: GCA_037974545.1. Classification (NCBI taxonomy): domain Eukaryota; kingdom Viridiplantae; phylum Streptophyta; class Magnoliopsida; order Cucurbitales; family Cucurbitaceae; genus Cucumis; species Cucumis variabilis. The sequence continues at coordinate 3,431 of JBBPDI010071013.1, forward strand.
CAATACCTCAAATGATTCTTCGACTCCTGTATTAACATGTGGCATATGGAATTGAGGATGAACCGACCATATCCATTCTTGTACATGAAGAGTGAATGATTGGTTAATCTTTGTTGTCTTTGATCTTGTAATTGGTCCATATGGAATATCATAATTCTAATCATATTGTGTCGGTCCAAGGAAAAAGCGATCGACGAACCTTTGGTCTCAGTTTTTATTTTTTGGTCAAAAGTAGTCCTTCGAAGGTTTATTTGTTTTGTCTCAGTCCTAAGACTTTTTGTTTACATTCCTGGCATGCTCCTTACACATTTAACCAAAATAGAGTTAGTAAGGCGATTCATTTCGGGGAGACTAAGGTGTCAACCAAAACAATCGAAAAGATGGTCGATGCTTCCAAACTGTAGCAAACGTTTGACGAATGTCAACAACAAGCAAAAATGCATTCCCTACAAAGAAAATGGGCAAAGTTTGAGAAACTATTGTGTCGGTCCCAGAAAAAGGCAATCGACGAAGCTTTGGACTCAGTTTTTATTTTTTAGTCAAAAGTTGTCCTTCGATGATTTCTTTGTTTTGTCTCGATTCTAAGATTTTATGGCTTAGGGATTCCAACTCCTAGGACTTTCATCTACATTCTTGGCATGGTCCCTTGCACATTTATCCAAAATAGAGGTATAAAAACGATCTCGTTTAGAAGGACTAAGGTGTCAACCAAAACGAATGAAAAAATGGTTGAGGCTTCCAAACAGTGACGAACGTTTGATGGATATCAAAGACGATAAAAAATGTTGATATGAATCAAGAAATCAGAATTGAATCAAATGAAGAAATTAAAGAGATTCAATGCTTGGAAGTTGAAGAGTTATTTAGGCAACTCAAAAATCATAAAATTAAATGTTTAAAAAAATTATGTATTTATGTGTTTTCATTTATTATGATAGTGAAAGGGCATGAAATTAAATATCCTAACCTTTCATTTCATATTTTAATTAGTATAAATAGGGTTGTAACTTCCACATTTAAAAGAAGAATTTGGATGAATGAAATTTGAAAATTCTAGAATGCAGAATTTTATTCTTGTGATAGAATGCACGAATATTTGGAACATTCAAGTGAGAGTTGATCTGTCTTGCTTGTGGAGTGTTTTAAAAATCGAGGCTTGATGGGAGTTTCAAACTTTGTCCAATCTTTGGTTTCTTAGATCATCTAAGTAACTCGAATCTAGCCTTTCTTAGGGGTTGAAATCAAATTGGTTTAGGAGTTGTTGGGGTTGCGTTCTTTTGAGTCTTGTTATTTAACATGGTTCTTAGATTCAATGCCCAGGGTTTTTTATCATTTGGTATCAGAGCTTTTGACTCTAGATCAGGTATATCTTTCCATTATTCTATTGTGTTCTCTTAATTTCTTGATTTTCATTTTTTTAGTTATCTTGTCACATTTTGTCCTATATATAAAAAAAAGTGTCACTTTTAGTCCTAATTTTACAATTTCATCTTCTTCAATGTTTTAGATCAAGGTTTGATCTATAAAATTGTTTTCCTCAAGGTCTTCTAATTCAATTTCCTCCAATGTTGAATGTTTGAAAATCTGTAAAAACAAAATGTTGTGTTTTGAGAGATTCATGTTGAACTTTGTTGTTCATGAATTCAAGAGCAAAGAAGATGACTACCAGAAGAGGTCCTTTAAATTTGAGGACAAATCTTCTTGAAGAAGAGGAGAATGATATGAATCAAGAAATCAGAATTGAATCAAATGAAGAAGTTAAAGAGATGCAATGTTGTTCCATACAGACTAATGACAAGATTGAAGACATCAAAGATTAACAAATCATTCATTCTTCATGTACAAGAATGGATAAGGTTGGATCATCCTCAATTCCATGTGCCACATATTAATACAAGAGATGAAGGACCATTTGGAGTATTGAATGTCAATGTGTTCTCGGTTGAAGTGGACTATGAGATAGACATTAAGCTTCCATGAAACCAACACTTTGAAGACCTCATGATTTAATTAATATCACATTTTTATTGTATTTTCATTTGTTTTAATTTGACAAGTTAGGGTAACTACCATTAATAGTTTAGAATTAAAGATTGTGGTTGGAAATTAGTTGTTAGAAGATAGACAACATAGTTAATGTTTTATTTTGACTTTTGATAGTTTCATTAATTGGATAAAATCTCTACAAGGCTATATAATGCCTTTATCCTTCCATTTGTAAGAATAAAAACTTTTGATGAATGCAATTTGAAATCTCATTTTGAGAGTTTTCCCTTAATTTGCAATTCTTGTAATTGAATGCATGCAAGCCATTCAATCTAACCTTGATCAAGTTTGATTGTGGAGTGACTCAATTTAGAACAAGATTTCCAAATCTTGCTTCTAGATCTAAGAAGTAATCTAATCCTAACTTTCTCTTGGTTGATCTAAATTAGTATGAGGTGTTAGTTTCTTATTTCAAAGGTTCTTACTACGTTAATAGCTTGGATCTTTGGACTGAGGATTAGGATTGCCTTATCAAATGCATTCCCTGCAAAGAAATGGGCAAAGTTTGAGAACTTCTTGAATCGTTCTCAGAAAAAAAGCGATCGACGAAGCTTTGGACTTAGTTTTATTTTTTGGTTAAAAGTGGTCCTTCAGCGATTTTCTTTATTTTTTCTTGATCCTAAGACTTCCTTGCTTAGTGATTCCAACTCCCACGACAACCATCTACATTTTTGGAATGGTCCCTTACACATTTATCCAAAATAGAGGTTGAAAAGCAATCTCGTTTAGGGAGGACTAAGGTGCCAACCAAAACAATCGAAAAAATGGTCAACGCTACAAACAGTGGTAATCTTTTGACGAGTTTCAAAGGCATTAAAAAATTCATTCCCTAAAAAAAAATGGATAAAGTTTGAGAACTTCTTGTATCAGTCCCAGAAAAAGTCGATCGTTGAAGCTTTAGACTCAGTTTTTATTTTTTGGTCAAAAGTGGTCCATCAACTGTTTGTTTGTTTTGTGTCTGTCCTAAGACTTTCTGGCTTAGGAATTTCGAGTCCTAGAACTTTTGTCTATATCCCTGGAATGGTCCCTTACACATTTACCAAAATTAAAGGTCAAGAAGCGATCTCGTTTAAATAGGACTAAGGTGCCAACCAAAATGATCGAAAAGATAATCCAAACTTTCAAACAGTGGCAAACGTTTAACGGTTTTTAAAGATGATAAAAAATGGATTCTCTAAAAAGAAAATGGTTAAAGTTTGAGAACTTCTTGTGTCAGTCAAAGAAAAAGGTGACTGACAAAAATTTGAACTCAGTTTTTATTGTTTGGTCAAAAGTGTTCCTTCGACGGTTTCTTTATTTTGTGTCGGTCCTAAGACTTTCTCGATTAGGGATTCCAAGTTCTAGGACTTCCATCTACATTCTTGGCATGGTCCCTTACACATTTACCCAAAATAAAGGTCAAGAAGCAATCTCGTTTCAAGAGGACTAAGGTGCCAACCAAATCGATAAAAAAGATGGACGATGCTTCCAAATAGAAGCAAACATTTGACAAGTCTCAACGACGATCGAAAATGCATTTCCTACAAAGAAAATGGGCAAAGTTTGAAAACTTCTTTGTCGGTGATATGAAACCCTTGGACATTGGATCTAAGAACCATGTTAAACAACAAGACTCAAAAGAACACAACCCCAACAGCCCCTAAACCAATTTAATTTCAACCCTTAAGAAATGCTAGATTCAAGTTACTTAGATGATCTAAGAAACCAAGGATCATACAAAGTTTGATCTAAGAAAAACCAAGGATCAGACAAAGTTTTCTCCCATCAATCCTCTATCTTTAAAGCACTCCACAAGCAAGACAGATCAATCCTCACTTGAATGCTCTAAATATTTGTTCATTCTATCACAAGAACAAAATTCTACATTCTAGAATTTTCAGATTTCATTCATCCCAAAATCTTATGCTTACAAATGAAAGGATAAAGGCATTATATAGCCTTGTAGAAGCATCTTTTTATCTTCCTACAACTAATTTCCAACCACCATCTTTAATATTAAGCTATTAATGGTAGTTACCCTAACTTGTTAAATTAAAACAAATAAAAATATGATATTAAGTAAGTCATGAGGTCTTCAAATTGTTGGCTTTAAGAAAGCTTAATATCTACCCCATAGTCCACTTCAATCGAGAAAACAGTGGACTATGTCATCATCTCATAGGATTGGGTATTAGGGGGTTGAGTTGTCTTAGATTTTTCATCAGGGTATTGGGAAGGGTGTGAGGAAAAAGTTGTGGCGTATTCTCTAGTGTGCTACAATTTACTTTATTTGAAAGGAGCATAATCATCGTCTCCTTGGAGGTCGGGCTTGTGAGCCTATGGTTCTGTTTATGCTCATTTGTTCTTGTATTCATGCTCGTGTTGCTTCTTGGTGTGAGAATGCTCATGATCTTATTTAGTTGGTTTCTTTCATCTTTCCTTTCTTTGCTTGTCCCTAGGCTGTAGTGTTGTTATTCCTTCTGTTTGGTTTCATTTTTGTTTTGTGTTGTTATTTTGCCTTTTAGTGTTATTTATTGTTCTTAATTTTGTTGCTTTGGTTGGTGTTCTTTATTTTGGTCTTTTTTTTTATTTCTTCATGTTTGTGTGAGCGTTATCCGCTCTTGTGCCTTGGCCTCAGGCTGTGAAGTCCTCCTTGTTGTTGTATAATAATATTATTACCTTTAAAAACAAAAAACATTGACCTTCAAATCTCAAAATGGTCATTCGTCTCTTGTATTAGTATGTGGCACATAAAATTTACGGTAAACCGACCCCACCCATTCTTGTACATGAAGAATGAATGATTGTTGAATCTTTGGTGCTTTAGATCTTGTAATTGGTCCTTTCAGAATGAGTGGAACACCATGATTCACATAATTTTCTCCCTTTTCATAAGGAATTGTCCTCGAATCAAGAAATTCATCACTACATCAAAAAGACTCAAGTCAGTAATATTGAAAGTAGAACTTACTGAATATTCTCCTGGAAGGTCAATTTTGTATGCATTGTTGTTAACTTTTTCAAGAACTTGGAAAGGTCCATCCCCTCTTGGATGTAACTCTATTTTCCTTTGAGACGGAAATCGCTCCTTGCCAAAATGCACTCAAACCCAATCTCTCGGTTTAAAAATCAGTTCTCTTCTTCCTTTGTTGACTCTTGAAGCTACTTTGGAGTTATTTTTTTCAGTCCTTTCTTTCACTTCCTTGTGCAATATCTTGATCAACTCTACCTTGTTTGTAGCTGCATCACTTACAAGCACATTAGAAGGAATAAGCAGCAAATTAAAAGGTGTAAGTAGGTTAAACACATAAACAACTTCAAAAGGAGAACAATGAGTTGTACTATGAATTGCTCTATTATATGCAAAATCAACAAATGGTAAAGAAACCTCCCAAGACTTAATGTTCTTTGAAATAATTGTCCAAAGTAAAGAACCCAAGGTTCTATTAACCACTTTGGTTTGCCCATCAGTTTGAGGATGACACGTAGTTAAAAACAACAACTTCGTCCCCAACTTACCCTACAACACTTTCCAACTTACCCCACAACACTATCCATTCTTATACATGAAGAATGAATGATTGTTGAATCTTTGATGCTTTAGATCTTGTAATTGGTACTTCCAAAACAAGTGAAACACCATGATTCACATCAGTCGGTCTTCGAAAAAGGCGATTGACGAAGCTTTGGACTTAGTTTTTATTTTTTTGTCAAAAGTGGTTCTTCGACGATTTCTTTGTTTTGTCTCTGTCCTATGACTTTCTTGCTTAGGGATTCCAAGTCTTAAGATTTTCGTCTACATTCCTTGCATGGTCCCTTACACATTTACCCAAAATAGAGGTCGAGAAGCGATCTCGTTTCGGGAGGACTAATGATAAAAATCATGATGTTCCATACAGATCAAAGGCAACAAAAATTAACCAATCATTCATTCTTCATGTAAAAGAATGGATAGGGTTGGTTCGTCCTTAATTCCTTATGCCACATGTTAATATAAGAGACGAAGAACCATTTAGGGTATTGAATGTCAATATTTTCTCGGTTGAAGCGAATAATGGAATACACATTCAGCTTCCTTGAACTCAACACTTTGAAGACCTCATGATTAGTTAATATCACATTTTTATTGTATTTTCATTTGTTTTAATTTGACAAGTTGGGGTAACTACCATTAATAGCTTAGAATTAAAGATGGTAGTTACAAATTAGTTGTTGGAAGATAGAAAGCATAGTTAATATTTTATTTTGACTTTTGATAGTTTCATTAATTAGGATAGAATCTCTACAAGGCTATATAATGCCTTTATCCTTCCATATGTAAAAACAAGACTTTTGATGAATGCAATTAGTAATCTCATTTTAAGAGTTTTTTCATTAATTTGCAATTCTTGTGATAGAATGCATGAGAGCCATTAAACCTAACCTTGATCAAATTTGATTGTTGAGTGACTCAATTTAATTTAGAACAAGATTTCAAAATCTTGCATCTAGATCTTTGATATAAGAGGTAATCTAATCCTAACTTTCTCTTGATTGATCTAAACTAGTATAAAGAGGTGTTAGTTTCTTATTTCAAATGTTATTGCTACGTTAATAGCTTGGATCTTTGGATTGAGGATTAGGATTGTCTTATAAAAAAGGGTTAAGAAATATCTGACTTATGTTACTAATGTATAGTAGAAGACTGGAATAATATTCTTTAATGTTATGGATGTTTGAAGAATATTATGAAAAGTTTCTAAACGTTTTACAGTGCTATGTTTCAATGACTTCTATGTTTGAAGTAAAAAGCATTGAGCATAACTATTTGGAAATTATGTTTTGAAAGTATCACTCACGGGCATTTTAAGCTTATTCTTTCAAAAAGTTCTCACTTTCTAGGTAAAGATCATGTTGCTCCGACCTAAGTCTATTGTTGCCATATTGACCAGTCTCTTAGAAGAAATTACAAGTTATTATAGTTAAGTCATTTCGAGAAGGATAAAGGTTGCATAGAAAATTGTATAGAAATCTAGATATGTCAAATTTTTATAAGTAACATTATGTTTTAATAAAAATTGTAATGAGTTGGGTTGCACTTGAATTCCCTTAATAATAGAATGAGATTTATGTTTCCGTTGCATTTCAAAAGTTTAAAGGAATAGGGTCAGAAGGTATCATCAAGAGGTAAGAGATGGTATCGGTTGACCTCACGTCGTCTCTTAGGTCAATAGTAGGTGGTCCGAGAGGGGGTGTCACACTTGAACTTTTTTAGAGATATAAATGTGGATCAAGTTCGAGTTCATAGACTAAATGGTCTATAGTATATGAATAAGGTTGCACCTTATTCTGGTAACACCTTTTTTTCTCGAACTTCCAAAGAAGAAATTTCAGCTATGGATGTGATCTGATTTGTAGTTAGTATAGACGATTTGATTCTAAATCGTTCATGTAGAGACATGAAAGTAGGGACATCCTATGTAAATAGTTTGCATTAGACTGAACCATTAAATAGTCACTTTTACGTATAACATTGTTGATGTTTTAAATTTTGACTTTTTCTTTTAATTTGATGACCTAGGTAACTTAACCTTATTCTTGAGCGTTATGACCTCTTGTTCACACGAGATTATCCTTAGATCTGCATAGGTGATGTCAGTTCATCAATGGTGGCCTAATATACCTCCCATTTTAGGGTTAAGATTGGGTGGATAGTTGGGAACATAGGGTACATGATGAAATTCACTCATGACCTCATTAGAGTCAGTAGATAAGTTGTTCCCTTATGCAGTGTATCCATGTCTTGAATAGGGGCTCTACCCTTTCATTAGCCTAAGAGAGATTCGATTTATAGGTTAAACCTTAAACCAATTGTTCATTAAAGGAACAATAATATTTAAGGAACAATAAGTAATCTCAAGGGTAAAACGATAAATTAACCGAGCTGAGATTACGAATAATCGATGAAGGGTCAACTTACTAATCATAGTTACATCAAGTGGACATAAATATATCTATAGTGAGAGGAGTGCAACTACGAGACTTTAGTGGAATAACCTGATAGTTAACTAATGTTGAGTAGCTTGGTCTAAAAGCGTTTAGCCAGTTAATCTCAAATCGTTGAAACCCATGATCTATAGGTCCACTAGGTTCCTTTACTAGTTTCTTACGTTAAAAAAAAAATAAAATTTAGAATAGGGTGATCGAAAAATTCAAAATAGTTTGAATTAATTTCATTAAAAATATTTGATATTATTAACGGGGTTTTTGAGAAATAAAAAATATTTAAGAAAGATTTATCAAAAATTTCGAATAGAGATTCAAATTGATCCAATTGAATTGATTAGAATTTGATTTAATATTATTTTATTAGATTAATTAATATTAAATAATAAAATAATTAAAAATTTGATTTTTAAAAAAGTTAATTTTAAAAACCAAATAAACTGAAATTTGAAATTCAATTTCAAATTGAATTAAACTTTTTCATACAAGACAATTGCCACCCCTCCACCAAAAGTGCAAATTGTGTATCAATTTCTTGTAAATTGATTTTGCATGAACTTCATATATTCTTAATGGAAGATAGAGAGGGGTGAACAAGTTTTTTTTTTTTTGAGAAATATATGAAATGTTCATACTTTTTTTGTCTTATCTAAAAAAACACATAAAATCGATCACCGATTCAATTCCACAATTGCATTCTAAAGCTAGAGAATAGTAGAGAAGACTCTTGTTGTTGTCTACAACTTGGAATCAACAAAAAAACGATCAAGAAACGAAGGAAAATTTCTAATTCTAAGGTTAGTACTCTTGAATTTTATGTTTTTTTTCTTCTAAATTTCATGTTAAATTAGATGAAAATTGCCAACATGAGCTTAACTCAACTGACACCTGTATGTACATGTGGACAAGAGGTCTCAAGTTCAAACCTCCACCATTGCATTTATTATAATACATTTTTTTAAAAAAAATAGATGAAATTAGAGTGTTATTTTATTCTACTTCTATTATCATACTTGTTTTTCCTTTGTGCTCCATCCGTTGGTATTAACGATGTTAGGAGTAAGGCTCGATGATTTTCCATTTGTGCATTGAGAATTCCTCCTCCGACATACTACTATAGACTTCCTTCTGACGACATTGTGTACGTTGAGAGATCCTTTTCCGATGCGATTTATTGTAGTGAGAGTCAGCCAAAGATGATAACTAAATGCTCTGATACCAAATGATAAGTAACTACACCAACATGGTTTGACCTAGTGGTAAAAAGGGAGACATAGTTTAACTAACTAAGAGATCATGGGTTCAATCCATGGTGGCCACCTATCTAGGAATTAATTTTCTACGAACTCTAGAGGTCCTTCTAGGACCAATGAATTAAAGAAAATACATTCATGCCTTAAATTAAATAACTCTTCTAAAACTTAAACTTTTTCAATGTCATCTTTAATCCATTCTCATATTGACTCATTAAACAAACATGAATATAATTTTTGGTTTAAAATTATTTGTTGCATAATATGGTTTGAAAAACTAAGGTAAAAAATAGTGTTGGGGCAAAACTATTGATAAAAATAAGGTATTTTTGGGCCCACCTCTTCTTTTATTATGAAAGATTTAGACAAAAGACCTAAATCTACTAGAAAATTTCACAAATGTCCTAAATTATGATTTATTTCCTTGATTAGGTTTTCGTATATTTTCAGAACAATTATAACCTTATCATAATTAATAATTATATATAATTTTTGAAATTAAATTTAAATTATTTCCTTATTTATATTATACTCAATTTATTATGTAAATGATAATTCCTTATTTGGCCTATTAATTAATGTATAACTTTATTGTGAAAATTAATTAAAAATATTTTATTAATTCAATATAAAATAAAAAAATTTCCTTTTCAAAAAATAAAAAAATTTCTAATATGGAATAATTTAATAAATAAATATAACATTATCTCATAATTTTTAATAATTAAATAAAACATTATCTCATTATTTTCATCATCCGTTAAGTGAAAAAAATTTCGACGTCGGCGAGGACTTCATCTTCTTCATAATTCACTTTTGGTCGTTTCTTCTATCAATTATGTTGTTTTCAATATCGTTCTTCTATTTATTTCAAAATTTCGTTTACTTCAAACTTCTGATTACTTGTCTTCCTCAATTACTTTCGTTTTCGTTTTCTTCAACATTTGTACCATTGTTTATACATATATACCACTTCATATATACAATATCACATATATAATTATGTACAGTAAGATGTCCGACTTTTTCCATTCGTTAATTTTTTTTGTTATTTTGTTTATCATATAAACTACATAATTTTGACAGAATTTAAGTTTAAATTATATGTTTATATAGTAAATATTACTAAAACAGTAGTAAACGACACATTTTCAATGTATCTATAATATATGGTGAGTATATCATACATACATACTATCACTTTATATATATTTTAATATACCTGTAAGCTATTATAGTTTTGTTTTGTAATTTAGTGTATATATACTCCATCTTATTTACAATATTGTTTATGATCATTAATGTTTGTGTTTCATGTTACTGTAAGATATTTACATCTTTAATATACATCATATTATAACAAATATGCTGTAAAAACTAAAATTTAATATGTTCTCTTCATTAATACAATTTCTTATACAAATACGAAAGAATATATCCTTTGTGTTCCTATTAACATAAATAACATTCCTATAACATCATCAAATTTAATTTCTTTTACTAACGTCATATATTATATATACTTATCATAAACCTTTAGTTCTAAAATACACACCGTGACTGAAACTTATACTCATGAAACACAACATTACTGATCATAAACATTTATGTCGGTAATGTACGCCTTCTTATTTCAAATATACTTAGTGAACATATTATCTCCATTAAACCAATATCTCATAGAATTTTCAGAATAATGAATACAATAGTATAATATACAGTATTATATTAAAAATATATGCATATAACGTTTCAGTGTTTCCAGAATACTACCAATAGAACAATTTGTCATAACATAAATTACACATAAAGTTTTCAAAAAACCTAATTTTTACTTCAACACATAACTCAACATTAAATATATCCTATTCAACTTCAAATTCCCAAAATCTTTTTGATAACAATTTGAAACTTGGTCCTTCAAATGGTTAATTAATTATTGAGCTTTAATTTTTCCTTCTTTGGCTCTGCTAATCCAAATTTCTTTGTGAATAGTGACCTCATTGTCTTTGATGATTGATTTCCTCTCCTCAGGCTCCTCCTCACAGTTTACTTGCAAGCAAAAATTTCTCTTTCTCTTGCCTGATTATTCATATCCATCTTATAATGATATATAAAATATATTATGTTATATATTTAAAACATTTATGTTGTACATATATTAATTGTATTGTTTTTTTTCAGCTCGTTTTTTCTAATTATGATTATGTATATATACCTATGGAACAAGTAATATACATATGAAACATCAATACAGTAACATCTTACAACAGTTAATATTAAATAGACCTCTGCATCATCAATAATGATTGAATCATGTTCGTTTGATCTAATCTTCCTACTCCTCAACCCAAGACATCTTTCACTTCTTCTAACCATTTTCACCACTGCATTTAAATAAAAATTTACAAAATTAACTACCATTTAACATATGTAAACCATAATGCATTTTAAATCAACACAGTAAGTTTTTGTTACATATGTAAATCACAATGTAAGTTAAATAAACACAAAGTACGTTTTCGTTACGCCCTAAAATGTATCACAATGCAAGAATTTTGGTTACTTTGAAACTCAATAAACCCAAGAATGTATCACATTCAAAACTACATTTTCGTTTGTTTGCCTGTTTAATCAAATATCTAAGATATACCTAATGTTTCATATGCTTTGAATATATACAGTACTAACCTCGAAATTTAGATATAGGTTATGTCGGAAAAGTTTTGTATCAGCCGTCCGTCGAAAGTCTTCTTCTTCACCGTTGAAATCTCTCAAATTTCTTAATACAAACTGTAACCCACGTTGGCTTCTGCGAGTATCGTGCAAGGAGTAGACTGCGGTTTTCGTAGAAGGAAAGTATTAAACGTTTTCCACTTTTTTCCAAAACTGTAACCTACGAAATTTTCCATTTATATATTTATTTTAAATCATCAACTTCTTTCCAAAATCATAACCCACGAAAATTTTTATTTATATTTTTGTTTTAAGTCAATTAAATAATAGAAATGAGTATTAAAGCAATTTGGACCATACATTTGTGTAATATATAGGCTCATTTAGGACATATATGAAATTTATTAGAAATTTGGGTCTTTTATTATTATTCTATATATATTACTTGTGGGTCTCATCTCTTCTTTTTTTCATTATTTATACAATTAGTGGGTCCTACACCTTTTTTTTATTTATATATATATATATATTTATTTATTTCAATTCTAAAAATATCATTGCTTATTAAAATTAATATCATACTTCCAATTTTATTTTACTTTTAATAAGTAAAAATATTTTTTGAATTAAAATATTTAATATATATATAATAAAAGAAAAAAGAACGTGTAGGACTCACTAATATATAAATAATGAGAAAAAGAAGAGATGAGACCCACAAACAATATATATATATAAATAATAAAAAAAAAGAGGCTAGACCCAAAAATACTCTTTGATAGTTTTATGCCAGCACTATTTTTTACATTAGTTTTTCAAACCAAGTTCTTTTATAAAAAAGAAAAGTTTGGTTTTTAATTACTCATATGATTGTTAGAGAAGTGAGATAAATGGGAAAGAGTAGTAGTTTAGGAAAGCAATAGTTTCCAACCCCGTAATGGAAATCGGGAAATCGGGAAATCGGGAAATCGGGGGTTGGTATTCAATTCCTCGGCTCATTCAAGCCGATTGATTGCGAGGTTGTTGGATTGGGTAAAGGTAGTGGGTGGCTTCCACATCACTTGGACTTCACATCTCTTTCTCTATATATCTCTAACCGACAATGCTCAGATGCGATTTCCTATCGTCTTTCTCCTTCCCTTTCACCTATTTCTCTCTCTCCATCTCCCATTCTCCTCTTCTCTCTTTCGTAAGTCTTCAGTTTCGATTCTTATCCATCTTCTACTTTCCCCCGTATGTTTCACATTGTTCATTATTTCCATTGATTTCCAGGTTGCTGCTTCCGATCTCTAACTCCTTCACCACTCGAAGGGAAGAGAAGATGAAGGTCATTGACAAGATCCGGGCAGCCACCACCGGCGATGGCGGAAGAGTTGTTTTCTCCTTTGA
>JBBPDI010071027.1:0-33904 GCA_037974545.1 Cucumis variabilis
TGGCTTGTCACACTATACCATATCCTTATGCTATTTATTATTTTCATTACCAAGAAGGAGATAATAATATTTCTGTTCACTATATCATATACCAAACTCAGTGTAGGAAGTTTATAATAATTGACACTAGAATTGGAAAAATAGGCTAATAATAATAGCAAACCATTAGTTGGACTTCATGAGTTGCAGATTATTTTCTTCCACTAGCAATTTGTGCAATTAAAGCAAATGGGTTGGATTCCAAAAGTCTCTTTCTAGTTCCACAGTTAAAATATGCTTAGAAAATAAATTGTATAAAACAAAGCCACGATCCACATTCTAAAAAATACTATTTTCTCTCTCAAGTATTTTCACAAATACCATTTGTGCTTAAATTATTTTCTCACTAAACACCTACTTTCTAACTTTCTACGATTGGTTTGAGGAGAAGAAGCTACTAATCAAAGACTACAGTTTCTTAGTTGGCTAACAAATATCAGGGAGAAGTTTTATTTTAAGATTTTATTATCTTAAGAAGTGTGTTTTTCCTTCTTTCTTTTTTAATGTTTTATTTTAAGTTTGTGAACAGTTTTAAGTTGATTATAATAAATGAATAGATGAGTTTTAATTTCTCCTTTTCTTTTGGTTGATTATTCCATATTCAGCCAAATAATAATATAGGTCATGCAAGAATTGGCAATGGAATGGATTAAATAGATTATTTTTCTATTTCTAGGTGTATTTTAATGTTTATTTCTGAGTTAAACAAACCATTCATAATCAAATTGAATAGACAAATATGAAATTAGAATGTGAAAGTTTGTATGGTTAAAGTTGAAATTAAATTGATAAAGATAAAAAGAAAAATCACAAAAAATAAGTATAAGAACATACCAGAGGGCCTTTTACCATTATCGGAACTTCTTCCCTATTAAATTAAATTGTTACATCAAAGAAAATGCAAAGTTTTGTTCTATTTCTTACACCTACTGATTAAAATCATAAAAGGGAAAGACACAAAAGTGAAAGGTATTAAACACGCTAACCTGTCTTCAAAATATTTAAAACGAGTGTGGGTCGCCATCGATGAGAAAACGAGTGTGGGTCGTTGTTTTCTAAACGTTTAGATTTGACGTCATCATGGGTCTCCGTCGATAAGAAGAAAGTTCATGGAGATGGAGAAGAATGAGGTTAGAGTTGGATTTTTTGGGTTCTATCGTGAAGATGATAAGGAAGAAAGGGAAAATAAAAGTAAGTTTATATTTTAATAATTTTTAATGAAAAGTTGGAAGGAAATTAAAGGGGAAAATTATATTTTAATAATTTTTTAATGAAAATTATATTTTATTATTTATATTTAATAATAAAAAATTTCGTCTTTTCTCGTCAAAAATGCGAATTTTGACATTTTGCGACAGTTTTTTCTTTCCTCCTTTCAATTTGAGATGTATTCGACTGACATAGTAAGTAGGTTTTGTTGTAGTGAAATATGTTGTTGAAGGTCTTGTTGTTTCTCTGCAACCAAATAGATCATAAATTTGCCACCACAACTTTGAAATGGACGATGCAATATTGATATACACTTGTACACTTAATTGATATACTTGATAATGATGTATACTTAATATACTAATATATATTTTTTACTAATGTATTGTTGATATACATGAATGATACAATGAATTATATCGCATTGGTTTATACACTTTACGAGGTATATTAAGTTTAGATTTTTTTTTTCTAAAAAGAAACACTTAAGTGATTTGTTGTCCAACATTCCACACCTCCCTGCCAACTTCCCTCATCGACTACGCAACCCTGTTGCACATGCAAAACCTATCAAATGGGTTTAAGCCAACTCACATGAGCTAAATCGATCCAGTCAAGACCTTATGGATCGGTCTCCTCAAGTGTGGGCGCATCTCCAATTGAAGAGTGTCGCAGCCCTCATGTGATTCTCGACGGCACGCGACAACTTGAGCTGCGCCAAGACGCTTGGCCTCGAGTTTTTGGATAGCTACTTGTAATTTTCTCTAAATTTCACCAAATTACCAAATTACAGCCTAAGATCAATTCCAATTACTAGCAAATTTAAAAACTCTCAATAACACATTAAAGACCGTACATGCCAATTACAATAATTAATACACAACCAAACTTAATTTAATTCTCAAAATCATAATATATTCATTTTAGCTCCAACAACATTCATTTCATAAATTGACATTCACCACACACAATTAATTGAGTGTCCTAAGCATGCTCTGATATCAATTAAAGGATAAACAAACATGCTAGCAAAAGCGATAGGATCTAAAACACTCTAATTGCTTTAATTTTATGGACTAAACATGCTTTAGAATGGAGCATGTGTCCAAGACAACGTTGAATGAACGACGTCCTTAAAATTGGTTAATTTTAAAATAAAATAAAGATTTGTCACCAATATTTTTGACTGTGTGATTGAACACCAAAATAAAGTAAACAATTTGTAAATAAAATCATTATAAAAAAAATGATCTATAGAAAATAGAGTTAAATTCGAGAGTCATTTATATGTGAGGAAGGTGTCAGCACCACGCAACAATCGTTTAGAAAACGGTGGCTAAATTTCAAATCTTGAATTAAAAATATTCTTTAATTTCTGTTAAAAATAATGTCTTATTTTTTTCTTATTACTCCAATATTTTAAACAATGATCTTATAAAATGAGTAAAGAGTATTTCATCAATTAAACTATATTGAAGAAAATTTTCACACCATAAATGAGAAATTAGTTCAATTTCTCAAAATTAGTTCAATTTCTCAAAACCGTCGTAGTAGGAATAGCCTTCCAATAGAGATATTTTTTTAAAACATTAATTAAAATCATTTTTTGTTGGGATCAAATCTCGAATTCCCAAACATGTGATCCTGAACCTCAAGAATTCTAGAAAACCGACTTTCAAATTTTCTAAATTATGTTGTAGTATTTGTTTAAGGAAAACGATCTAAGTTATTAGAAAAGATTGATTAGAAAGCTTTTTTATAACTTAAAAAAAATGGTTTTAAAGAAAAACAGTTTTGTGAATGATTTTAAAACTTAGAAAAATTTTAATCAGACGGATTTAAAATGTTGAAAACTTTAATTAGAAAGATTCATAAATTTTAAATAAAAATGAAAATGAGAATCAATAGAAAAATTAGATAAGTAAAAACAAGAGTAAAGAGGCATCATACGATAGCATATTAAAACTTTGATAAAAACATAATGGAATTCGAGCTCCCAAAAAATTAACTCCTCATCTCAAGAATTCTAGAAAATCAAACTCTCAAATAATATGCTTGATAAAAAAGAATTTGAAAGTTATGAAAAGATGCATTGATTCTTTATAATAATAACAAAATATATAACTTAAGGAACTTTCAAATATTTTAAAAGAAATTTAACGAGTAGATAAATATTAAATTGAACATCGAAGTAGCAATTAATGCAAAATATTATATAAACAACCCATATCATTTAAAGAAACATAACGATGGATTAATGGATATAAAAAACACATTAACATTCTAGAGAAAAAATATTGAAGATCGATCTCAAACTTCCAAAAGAATTGAGTCCTCACCTCGTCAATTCTAGAAAATTGAACCCCCAAATTTTCTAGATTTTATCATTGGTTATTTGTTAAAAGAAACTTAATTTAAAATGTTTTGTCGTCGATTATTTTTTAAAAGAAAATAATTTAAAATGTTAACAAATTTAAACAACTAATAGCAATAATAATTGGCCACATAAGAAGGAAAAAAAGAAAAATTGTAAAAATAGTAAATTTGACAAAAGTATTTATCATCGATGATATCCTTCTTTACATTGGTAGCTAATAATAAAAGGATATCACTGGCTACCATTGATAGAATCAAAAAATCTTGCTTGTAAATATTTTAATTTATTTTGCTATTTTTAAAAATACATTGAAAAAAATATAATTTTAAATAACATATAAAAAATAAAAAAAATATTAAAGAAACTATAATCAATCTTATGAAAAGAAGAAAAATAACTTAAATAAACAGATCAAATGCTAATTATAAAAAAGAAATATGATAAATATATAAAGAATAAAGTTTAAGAATAAATTAAAAAAAAAGGAAGACATAATAATACATAAAAAGAGATTTAACAACGAGATATGAGGCCATATGTATAAATAAAAAGAAAAAATAGGTTCATAAGACAATAAGAAAATAAATGTTAGAGAAAAGAAAATAAAGAAATAACTATCATACATTTTAGAGTTTTTATTGTTTGTTGGATTCTTGGACATGAGCTTTTCTAGAGAAGGATGAAGATTTAGAGGAAGGATGAAGATTTAGAGGGTGTTAGATGAGAAAACAAAAGGAAAGTTGTAGATTTTTTAGTTCTTCAATAAAGGTTAAGAGAAGTAGTGACTACGGAGGTTTGAGATTTGGAGATGTGAAAGTTATAAAAATCTCTAAATTTTTTTTTTTTTTTTTTGACTTTTTCATTGTGTGCTGTCCCATGGAAAGTAAATGATATACTATTTGTAGTCAAAATCATTTCTTTAAATGACTACAAATTAGAATGATAGGGTTTTTTTTTTTTAATTTGAAATAATACCAACTTTGACTCTCCACCTCAAAATGACATGGAGCATTTGATAACCAAAGTCAATTTAAAAAAGTTTTAGTATTTCTCCACCAACCTTGCTTACTCCAATTAATTGATTTAGTTACTTCAACCAAATTACTACATAACTTTAAAACTAGTTAAATGACACTTTTTTAGAAAAAGATGTGTAATCATAAAATTAAAAATTAACTAATGTAAAAAATAATCTAGGAATTGAATTAATTTTAAATAAGGTACTCTACGAAAAAACAAAAACAAAAGACCTTAGAAAAAATCACCTTTTGAAGCTCGGATTATTCCCTTTGATGTGTTAATATATACGATCACGAATAGGTCATGGGCGGCCATGAAAGTCTTTCTCGACTCTCTTTTGACATAGAACGGGATGGTGGGATCTTTTATGTGATTAATTTTAGGGTAATTTGGTAACTTGAGAGGGAACGATTAAGTATACGAATTCAGCCAAATCCACTCTCTTCCGAGAGAGCTTAAGATCAAAATTAATTAGAATTTTTCCACTTAGCTAAGATAAAATAGTCAATCACTTTCAGATCAAAAGTTTTTTACTTTTATCAATGTTTCAAAAATTCTCATTTTTACCTTTGTAATATAAACCAAAATTAATTCCAGAAATGAAGATGAACAATGGTGAGCTTGTAATTGTTGTCTTGCATATTCATGTTGTTTGTGGGTGTTACAATATTGAAAAATACTATTAACTTTAGGATATTTCCATTGGGCAGCACGTTTAATGCTAATTATCAAGTGTATAAAAACTTTTTAAAAGAATCGTATTAATCATTGGTAAACTCTATTTTTACCGTAGCTTTAACTTTTATATGTGATGAAATTTAAGAATTACAACTAAATTTTGCTATATCTATAAATTATCTTATATTGTGGTTATATCAACTGATACTTTAGACATGGTTGGTATATATGCAATTGCACTTTAAATTTAATTTTACTCATAAGTTTATGTGTTTTTGTGCCAATTGATGGGTTATTGTTAGGTGTTAAATGTCAATACTAATCGGAAGTTGGAATCACGTGTGATTTATGCAACTTAATATGTTTTTTGGAATGATATAGCCTAGTGAATTGAGCTAACAACATTATATTAAACGAACCACTGTCTAATGCAACTACACAAGTTTTATGTAGACGAAGAAAAAATTCACTGGTTATTTTTATAATTAATGATCATAAATATTTTATTTTAGGTGAGAACACTTTGTGGTGCTTTACATTTGAACAAGTTTTCATTCGGAACATGATCAAAGTACTTGGAGAAATTTGCAGACCAATACTTGTATAGAACAAAGTAGCCAATGATCCAAACTACGGAGAAAGGACTGGAAAACAAGAGAAAAGGGACAATTTGTTCGAAGATTTTTTAATATCCACCACATACCAACTTGCTCTCACACTAATCAGATTCGTTATATGGTTAGTCTAAAGAAGAGTGTCCGTAAAACATGCTGTGGTGTGATGTGTGTTTGAACGAAAGCATATTTACAACTGAAGTTGCTTCAACTTGCATACTTCTTCTCGAACCATGAACTTGTATTTTTGTTCTACTATATAGCATTTAAGTTCAGATGACATTTAAATTTATGGACAATTTAAGGACTAAAATAGCTACAAACAATAATTTTTTTTAATTTTGCTATAGGAAGCTTATAAATTTTATAGCTTGTTTTAAACACAAAGCCTACAAGGTGGTTTGTTGCGAGTTTTAACAAAAGGGTATACCAAAAACTAAGTACCTGTTTCATAATATTATGATTGTTGGAGTGTCGATTGCGAAAGAAAAATACAGTTAAACTATGGTTAATGTTAGATCATCCATACCCTTTAAGATAATTATCTTAAACGATAGGCGTAGTACTAATTACTATAGGGAAAACTTACCATTCAATACAAGTTCTTAATGGTGAATGGGACCTGCTCTTCCTCTTCCAAATATAGGGCTTGGATTCCAATCATGGTAGTCTGCCACAATTTCTGATTCAACCTTCAAATGACCATCATCTTCCTTCACTTGAGATTTATAATTATTGTCATAAGATGTGGAAGGTGCATTGGTTTCATATATCATTGTTATTATTGTAAACATCATTGCACCAAAGAATAAATAGCGAACAACAGATCTCGAAGCAAGTGTGGCTGCTGTCATGCATGCTAAATTTTTGTGCTATCAACTCCTTACAATTCAAGTTGATGTTTCTTGTGACGTATATTTAGATCTTAATATTTCCTGAGAGATGAGATAGGCATTATTAGTGTTTGAAGTAAATGAATTCTCTTCACACGAGGTGGATGACATATCATGTTTTCTTCATGCACATGGTATTTTATTAAAAATGGACGTTTTCAAGCCAATAGCAACTTCGTTCAATATTTTGAGAAAACGTTTTTTTAACCTCTTAGAAGATGTGAAATACATATTTTGCCCTCAATTTTAAATGAATCTCTTCTCACTTTTTCCTCAATTTATTGATTTTCCCTAGATGATTTTTCTTCTTACGTTAGAACATCACATACCAAACAATGATCTAAGTTTAAATTTTGTGAAGTCATTTAAAAATAAAGATGTTTTCTAATTTCTACTACTAGTGTACTTGTTCGAAGAAGTTAAAAATGTGACTCATTTATAAAAGCTTATGTACGATTTTATTATGTATGACTTTTTAAACATTTCACAATTGTATGTGCATTATATACCATAACAAATGTTTAAGCTTTATATAAACAATGTGAAATTAGGTCAATTAAATTTTGCATAATATTATTATTATTGAAAAATATGATGCTTTAAAAGGAACATTTTTAAAAAGAGCAAAATAAATTAAAATTTTTAAGCTATAGCAAAATTTTTGGATTCTAGCAATGATAGTCAGTGATAGACTTTTATCACTGACTATCAATGTCACTGATAGAAAAATATCACTAACTATCAAATGTTTGTTATTGATATAATATAAAATTTTACTATAGTTTGTATATATTTTATCAATTTTGTTATTTTTGACAATTTCTCATACTTAAAATTATATAAATTACAAGAGCAAAATAAAATGACTCTAATTATAGTATTTATATTTTTTTTCTTATCTTATGTTATAATTATTAATAATTTCAATTAAATACCAATAATAAAATTAACAAACACCATAGTAAGTGTTGGTTGTTTTTTAGATAGTATATATTCAATTAATTGTGAACTTATTAGAACTAATATTTCAATACTAACTAATAAATAAAGACAAACATCAAAATTAATTTATAGAAAAAAAATTGAACAAACTTCGTTAAAAATTATATTAATATAGTTAATTCATGTTGGCCTTTTGTCTTACAAATTCAGTTAACTTAAAATTTTAGATGCAATTGTTGAAATGAATATAACAAAATCTTTTATTATATTATAAAATTATAAAAGAAAAATATTGTGTTATGTTAAAAAAGATAATTTTGATGCGGTGAATTTCTCAAAAACAACAAATTAAAGCATAAATCTACAAAAATCTGTTAGTAACTCAAAATTGAGTTGGTCTAGTCAATTCTTAGATTCTAGGAAATAGTTGAGGTTATTATTAGTTGTAGTCAAGTCTAATTTTCTATTCTTATGGAGTCAGTGGAATTAGTTGTTAGCATTGTGTAATCTATTTTTAGACTTAAGATGTGTATTTATTTTGAGCATTTTTTATAGAAATAAATACTTCCCATTTTCTCATTTCTCTATATAGCTTAAATATTCAACATTGGTATTAGAGCCTGATTATTAAGGGATCTGTGAGTTAGAATCTCCAAGAAAAATTGAGTGATACACTTGTGAGAGTTATTAGAGATCGAGTTAGGATCAAACAATTTTACTTCATTGGCTCCACCTATGTTTGATGGTGAAAACTACTAGGCTTGGGCTATCAAAATGCAAGCCTACATGGAGGGTTGTGATTATTGGGAAGCAATTGCGTAAGACTTTGAGATTGCACCACTTCCTGATAATCCAACATTAAATCAGATCAAGACTCACAAGGAAAGGGTCACCAAAAATGCAAAGGCAAGAGCTTGCCTATATGCAGTCGTGTCTCCTGCTATATTCAACAGAGTTATGGCCTTGGAGTCAGCAAAGGAGATCTGGGAGTTTCTAAAAAATGAGTATGAAGGTGATGAAAAGTTTAATGGCATCAAAGTGTTGAACTTGGTGTGAGAATTCGAGCGAATGCAAATGAAGGATTCTGACTCCATCATAGAATACTCAAATAATTAAATTGTTTGGGATTGCAAATAAGGCAAGAGCATTAGGAACTGATTTATCTGACAGTAGATTGGTTCAGAAGATTCTAGTTTCAGTACCTGAGCAATATGAAGCAACCATTGCTTCCTTAGAAATTACTAAAGACCTCTCAAACCTCAAGGTGATAGAAGTAGTTAGTGCTTTGCAAGCACAAGAGCAAAGAAGGTTAATGTGGCAAGAAGGAAGCATTGAGGGGGCACTAAAAGCTAGAATGTAGTAGGGAGAAGGTGGAAAAGAGAAGAAGTGGAAAGGGAAGAAGGGAAGTGGCAAAAGTAGCATGGAGTCTCTTGCAAAGGATGTTAGTAGTGCATGCAAGCATTGTGGGAAGCAGAATCTGGAAAAGGCTAGATGTGAAGTGTAGAAGGTGTCATTTATTGGGGCACATTGAACTATTCTATAAGGAAGTAAAAACTCAATTGCAAGGAGGAGCACATACTACAGTACAACAAGAAGAAGATCAACTCTTTGTGCTACTTATTTCTCATGAACCACTCAATGTGATGGTTGGTTTGTTGATGGTGGGTGTACCAATCACATGACAAGTGACAAAGAGTTGTTAAAGGATCTTGACACACGTCATTCAAGCCAAAGGTGAAAAAGGGAAATGGTGCGTATTTAGAAGTAAAGGGGAAGGGCATAGTGTCAATATAGAGTTGTGTTGGAACCAAGTTAATAACTAAAGTGTTATTTGTCCTTGAGATTGATCAAAACTTATTAAGCGTTGGTCAACTAGTAGAGAAGGGATTCAAAGTTTTATTTGAAGACGAAAAATTCATAATTTCTAATTCCAATGGAAATGAGCTCTTCAAAATAAAGATGCAACACAAGAGCTTCTCGTTGGATCCACTTGAAGAAGAGCATGTAGCTTTCAAGTGTCAAGTGAATGACACTGAGTTATGGCACAAGAGATTGAGGCATTTTCATTAGAAAGGGTTGCAGTATTTGTAGAAAATGAGATGGTAGTAGGAATACCAGTTCTGGAGGAGCTAAAAACAAACTGTAGAGCTTGTTTAACGAAAAAGAAAACAAGGCTACCATTCAAGAAGTCACAATGGAAAGCAACTAAGAAGTTGCAGCTCATCCACTCTGATTTATGTGGACCTCAAACAACTCCCTTACTAAACGGTAGCAAGTATTTTATTATCTTTATTAATGATTATACCAGCATGTGTGGGATATATTTCATGAAGCATAAGTTATAAGTAGCTAAAGTATTTTATAAGTTTAAAAGTTTAATTGAGAATCAAAGCGACTGTAAGGTTCAGGTGGTGAGAACTGATAATGGGACTGAATATATATCGCAAAAGTTTAATTCCATCTGTGAAGGAGCTGGGATAGAGCATCAGCTCACTACTACATATTCTCTACAATAAAATAGAGTTATTGAGAGGAAGAACATGAGTACTATGCAGATGACAAGATGCTTATTGCATGAGAAGAGATTGCCAAAGGAATCTTGGGCTAAAGCAGCATTCACAACGATCTTTCTATTAAATAGACTACCTGTGAGGATATTGGAGAAGAAGACACCTAATGAAGCTTGGTTTAATATTAAATTAAAACTGACAAATTTGAAGACGTTTGGTTGTTCATGTTTTTTTCATTTTCCACAGGCGAAGAGAGACATGTTGAGTGAGAAGGCTGAACCAGAACTTTTGGAGGCTATAGTAGGTTATCCAAAGCCTACAAGATCTATCAACCTCATACAGAGAAGATGGTAATTAGCAGAGACGTCCAATTTTTTTAGGATAAGGAGTGGGACTGGATAGCAAAAGTAAAGAGAAAAACAACAAAAAGTCTCTCTAAACACTGATGAATTAGTTGATGATGGACCAATTAGAGGGACTAGATTATTGAGTGAAGTGTATGAACAAGGACTTTTACGTGGTTCGACCAAAATGAAGCCTACGTCTACTGGGAAGGATCTTTTCTTATTATTGAAGATGAGTATACAAGTCTCTCTTTTCTTTCTTTTTGATGAAAACTATTTCTATAAAAATCTAGCTTATATAGAATCACCTTTATATATTTATAGGTGTTTATAAGGACAAAGTAGTTAGAGAAAATTAAGAGGAAACTAATGCTTCTGTTGGAGTTCTTTTGCTGTTGGAGTTCATTTTTTCTTTACAATCTCCACCTTGAATCCAACAAAAAAAATTGTTAATGATCCTTCTATCTAACTTTCTTTCTTCTGATCTACCCTTTTTCTAGTAGGTCAAAACCTACCAGCTCGAGACACTCCTGGAGCTTCAATGTTAAGACCGGCTTGGTGAGCATATCGGCAGCGTTCTAGGAGGTATATACCTTCAATACTTGTAGTTTGCCTGCTTCACTTTTTTCTTGAATGAAGTGGCGTTTAATGTCTATATGCTTTGTTCGGCTGTGGTATTATAGGTTTTTGGATAAGTGAATGGCATTTTTGTTATCACAGAAGATTTTTACAATCAACTGTTTGATTCCAAAGTCCTTCATCAATCCTTTAAGCCACAATCCCTCTTTCACAGCTTCTGATAATGCTATGTATTCTGCTTCTGTAGTTAAGAGAGCAACAACAGATTATAGGGTTTCTTTCCAACTAATTAGATTAGGGCTATAAAGAAAAACATATCTGGTTACGCTTCTTCTTTTGTTACTGTCATTGACAAAATCTGACAGAGCTTCCAACAAGGAGCATGTCATCCACATTAGAGTAATAAATAGACCTTGTCCTTATAGGTTGTTGAGTTTATATAGACATACATATCATATGAACTTCTTTGAAAAACCAAACTATCTATAAAGTCATCAAATCTTCTGTACCAACACCTAGGTGATTGTTTCAACCCATAAATTGTGATAAGCAATAGAGATCTTCCTTACCTTGAATCTCAAAACCTTTGGGTTGAACCATGCAGATAGTTTCCTCTAGATAGCCATTAAGAAAGGTTGTCTCTACATCAAGTTGATCCAGCTAAAGGTCGTTTTGAGCAACTAAGGATATAAGAAGTCTAATAGAAGTCTGTTTAACAACTCAAGAGAAAATTTCCGAATAGTCTATTCCTTCTCTTTGCTATCAGTCTTGTCTTATACCAAGGTTGTGAGTCTTTTGTAATTCCTTTCTTCAGTTTGTAGATCCACTTAGATGCTATTGGTTTTCATCCTTTAGGTAGAGAGGCTAGGGTCCAGGTATCATTCACATTTAATGAATTTATTTCTTCATTCATAGCTTCAATCCACTATCTAGCATCACTACCATTTACAGCTTCCTCAAAAGAACTTGGTTCATAATCATTAGGAACTACTGTAGTATTTTGAACAAAACTTATTTAGTTAGTTCCAGCATACTTGGCTGGAGGGACAATTATCCTTCTTTGTCTGTCTTTTGCTAAAGAATATTGGCTCAAGTCAAGCTGTTCTTCAACTATCCCAGTTTTTTCTTCACCTAAATTTTCCACTTGTTCTTGTTCAATAGATGTAGGTCCCTCAGTAGGTTGAGCACTATTTCTAGTATTCTCTACCTCAATCTGAGTAGTATAGGTTTCTGTGTCATCTGAGTTTCTTTCAGTGTTGCTTTTCTCTTGTATAAACATCTCTGATTCGTTGAAAAGAACATCCCTACTAATTATAAACCTCTTGTTAGTAGGGTGTCACAGCTTGAAACCCTTTATTCCTTCTGTGAAACCAACAAACATACACTTAGCAGCTTTAGCCTTTAGTTTTCCTTGGTTTTGATGAACATACCCTACACATCCAAACACCTTAAGGTCATGTAGATTTGGTGGGTGTTTGGACCATTTCTTCTCAGGTGTTAGGAGTCCTAAGAAGGTATGAGGGCTTCTATTCAATGTGTACATAGCATAGGCAGCAACTTTAGCCCAAAACTTTTCTTCCAAAATGACATCTTATAATAGGCATCTTACTCTTTCCATTATAGTTCCGTTAAGTCTTTCTGCCACTCCATTTTGTTGAGGTATGTATCTCACAATTTTATACCTTGTGATTCCACTTTTCCTGTAAAAATTATTGAACACCTCTCCACAAAACTCCAAACCATTGTCAGTTCTAAGGTATTTGATCTCTTTATTAGTTTGTTTCACTATCATTAGTTTTCATTCTTTAAATTTTTCAAAAACTTGATCTTTTATTTTTAAAAAATAAATCCAACTCTTTATAGAAAAATCATCAGTAAAGGATAAGAAATACCATGAGCCACTTAGGCTTGGAGTGGATATTGGACCCCATAGATTCGAATAGATGTAGTCTAGAATTCCTTTAGTTGTGTGTTGTGCTTTGGTGAAGCTTTGTTTCCTTGCTTTGCCTAGCACACAGTGTTCATAAAAAGACAATTTACTGCATATGTCTTGAGGCAGAATGCCTTGCTTAGATAGGACCTTAAGTCCCTTTTGGCTTATATGGGACAATCTTTTATGTCATAGGTCAACCTCTGTTAAATTTAGAGATAATACAGTGTTTGCTTCCTCTATTATTTCAATCCCTTTTATTATAAACAGGTCATTTACGTTTTCTCCAACAAATACTTGTTTAGATCCTTTAAAAATCTAGAAAACTCCACCTTTCCCTTTGTATTCACATCTTAGAGAGTTTAGCATTCCTAAGGAGATTAAATTTCTTTTAAGGTGAGGAACATGTCTTACGTTTCTAAGGAGTTTTACAGTCTCATCCTTTAGTTTCATGGTAACTGATCCAATTCCAGCAATGTTACAAGCATTATTATTCCCCATATATTCAAACTCTACATAGATTTCCTTATCGGTATTGAACTATGCTCTAAAAGTTGTCATATGGTAGGTGCATCCTGAGTCTAGGACCCAATAGTGTTTCCTAAGGGGTTAACATGATTGGTTTGGTCTAAGGTTGATGGTAGCACATCAGTGTAAGTAAATGAGCTTTCTACTATAAAGGCTTCTGGTTGTTTTCCTTTTGAGTGTTTTTCTTTTTCTTGATTCTTTCTCTTAAGAAAAAAATACTCTTATATTAGGTGTTCCTTCTTTTTACAGTATTTACACTTCTTTTTCTGTTTAGCTTTCTTATCTTCGTAAGAAAAGGGTTTGTTACTATTTTTACCTTGATTGTTTTAGGATTTACCTTTGACAAACAGACCATCTCCACTTTGATGTTCCTTATGTGATGACTGTATTTCCAATTCTCTGGTTTTGATGGCTTATATTATGGCATCTATTTTGACTCAGTCTCTTTCATACTTTAGTGCATTTTTCATTTCTTTGTAAGCCTCGGGTAGAGAATTTAAGTTGAATGAATGACTCATTTTCATCACTGAGTTTGTCTTCAAGACTTTTAAAGTCTGAAACTATTTTCTTGAACTCATCTAAGCTGTCTGTTAGGATTTTAGAAGGATCCATTTTATATGTGAAGAATTTTTTTCTTAGATACATTTTGTTTGGGAGATCTTTTGTGGCATATATACTTTCTAATTTCTTTCAAACTTTATGTGTTGTCTCTTCTTCCAATACTTGCCTTATAACGTTGTCACTAAGGTTTAATATTGGGGTACCATAGACATTTAATTCTACTTCTTTTTGTGTTGTTGTGAGGGTTGTTGGAAGTTTTGAACGATCTAAAAGGGTTTTGTGAGCCTTTTGTTGTCCTAGCCAGACTTTAATCTTTACTTTTCATAAGACAAAGTCTCCCTTTCCATCGAACTTCTCGATTTCTACTCTTGTCACTGCCATTTTTAGGTCTGTCTTTCTTTAATTTCCTTTAAGGTTCAATTTCTTGAAATCAAGATTTGTTCTGATACCACTTTGTTGGGCCTGGTTTTGTATTTTGTTTTGGGCCTTACTTTTACTGCAGGGTGTTCTTGCAATACTTGGAGGAGGTGATCCCACAAAGTTTGAAGGATGACCACCCACGTGTATGAGGTATGTAATTACCTCTGCATGTTGAGAAAAGAAAAATATGAAAGAAAGGGGAAAGTGTAGTAATTACATTTTCTTCCTTCGTTCTTCTTCTTCTTTATTTTCTCTCTTTGCATACAAACCCTAAGTCAGTTTCTTTTATGGCTGTTGTCTAAGTAGTTGATTGCTCCCATTATTATGGAGATTAAAGAGAGAGGAAGGGAGAAATCAACAAGGATTTACTCAAGTCTCTCTTTTCTTTCTTTTTGATGAAAACTATTTATGTAAAAAAACTAGTTTAGATAGAATATACCTTTATGTCTTTATAGGTGTTTATAAGGAAAAAGTAGTTAGAGAAAATTAAGAAGAAGCTAATGCTTTTGTTGGCATTCTTTTTCTCTGTTGGAGTTCATTTTTCCTTTACAACTCTCAATAAATATGCATGTTCATAAGTGAGATCTATGTGATTTGTGAGAGATGCAACATCAGAGATTTTGAATCATTATTTCATAAAAACAATTATATTTGAAAAAAAATAAATGTCAATCATATTTTTGTAAAACTTCGAACATATTCGTTACATTCAAAATAGTAGGAAAAAATAAATAATATAAGTAACAAAACAAATTAAAACATAAAAATATTCTTACCTATAAGCAAAAGCAAATAAAATAATTGTAATGATGAAACTCGTATGAAAATTATATTAAAACATGTATAAAAAAATATCTTTCACTACTATAGACCACATTATTAAACAACACTATTTAGAGAGAAAAAATGGCTAACACTACCTTGTATTGAAAAGACTAACCTAAATATATATATAAAGTAGAGATAACAAAGCATAGAAAGAAAAAGAAGAAAAGAAACCTCTAATATTGTTGTTGGAGACGAGTGAACGAGAGCTTTTTAGGGTTGGTATGGTAGAACAAAGAAGAAAAGAAACCTGAAATTGTTGTTGGAGATATGATTGAATTAAAGAGAGCTTTTTATAGTTGGTAGTAAGAATAATAATGGTTATAAGACTTTTGACATTCTAAGATTAAATATAATGTAATGAAAAAATTAAAATTATTTATATATTTCAACCCTTCGAATGACTTTAACTAAAGGAAGAGTTTAATTTCCAATAAATTTTCAAAACTCCTCTTAATGAACCTCATTTAATGTAATATGGCCGAGTGGAAAGATTTTAAACAAGAATTTTATCTATATATATCCATAGTTTACATAAAAACTATTAGGTGGATGACAAATTTGTGTTTTCACACTATTAATAATTAATAATTGTGTTGTTAACAATTAAGGATGATTAATTCATTAATTGATTTTTTTCAGATATTAATAATATATTTTGTTTTCAAAAGGAAAACCGTCCTTGACGAAGTAATGAATCCTTAATGCCTTAAATCTCTCTACCTTCATTGATTGTTTACAAATAATGAGGAAAAAATTTCTATGACACTTTATCCTTTCATTCCTATACTTTTTTACTATTATGTGGATGACAAATTTGTCTCTTTACCCTATTAATAATTATATTGTTAGTATTTAAGAATTAATCATTTAGATATAAAATATAAACTTTTTCTAATGGATAGTCGTACTTGATATAGTAATGAATCACTAATGTCTTAAATCTTACCACACAAATAAGGTTCAATTCTTTTTTCCTTTTGATAACTAAATTGGTTTTTTTTTTAATCTTTTATTTATAATATATACTTTTAGCTTCTAAAGTTTGAAATTAAAGTTTATTTAGTTTATGAAATTCATGAAAGGTCACACTTTAATCTTATAAATTTGTAAAATCATTCTAAATGATTAATCTGGGAAATTGATTGTTAATCAACTAATGAAAAAGAGTTGTGGCAACATTGAATTGATAAAATTAGGTGACTTAAAAATATTTGACAATTTTGATATTTTTGAAAATTTCTGTGTATTTTCTTTTATATCTTTTCGTATTTTGAAAAGGAAGAACTGTCCTTTAATATTTCATAAACTTTGTAATTATTAAATACTTAATTTATTAGACGACTTCAATCTCCATTTATTTTCATTTCACAAGCATAACTAAATTTATAAAAGAAAAAAATAACGTAATGACGATTAGTGCGATAAGAAATAAGTACTACTCTTCTTCCCCATACTCCTCTCCACCTTCTCACCTTTTCCTGTTTTCATCTTATGTGCTCTCTAAATCCTCTTTAAATGGAAATAGTTATGAAGATAAAAACGAAAGAGCATAAAACATTCTTCTTCTTTGCTCAAGAATTGCTAACCGAGACAAACACAAAGTTGAAAACTCAAACCATCAACATCAATCAACCAAAGATATCTTTTCTACCCCGACTCATCTTCTCTTTCTTGTATTTGTTGCTTCAACATATGAATATTTAAATAACCTGACTCTTCAATCCAGTCTATCCAACTAAAATTGTAAAGGTTTCTATTTTGGATTATGTTGAATTTTTTATGTTTTCTTCAAGTTGGTTAGACTCAGGTTACCTTTTGAAAAAAATACACAACAAATATCCTCTGTTATTGCTTTGAAGGACAACGTTAATAAAAAAAAATGTTATTAAACACCCTGAACTTTTAGGTTGCAAAAACATGGGCTGGGGCTATTTTTTAATGAAAAAAAAAGAAATGAAATATTTTGACCGATACTCCCTCTTCTCTTCTCATCTTCTTCTCTTTTTCTCTTCTTCTCTCTAAACAGCTGCCTCCCCTTTTCGAATCCGTCCTTTTGCTTCACTATAGGCCAATTTACACCACAATGAACGACTCAATTTACTCCTAAATATGTTCAACATCATTTTCGACGACTCTATGTCTCATTCGCTCAAATTCAGATTCTTCTCTAGTTCATCTAGCACCGTTTGATCGTCGTGTGAATGCAGAAATGACGGATGTGAGCTTGAAATCGGGTATATAGGACTTGATTTTCTTGATAATTTTGAGGATTTCCTCACATTGAGAGAACAAGTCTACAAGAATTTCCACTTTTACCGACGAAAAAAACGTCGACCAAAGTCCAAAAAACATTGCCCTCGATGCATTTTTTGACAACGACAATTCGTCGACAAGAACGTCGTCGTATTTGTGTCGGAAAATATTATTGTCAACGAAATTGAATTTTGTTGGCATATGTACTTTTTTCCTGACGCATATTGTTGCTTCGGCATACAAATTTTATATCGACGAAAAGCAACTTTGTCAATGCAGAAGTTTTTGCCGACGCAACACAATTCTGTCGGGCATAATGAATTTTTAAATACAAAAAATGTTGCATTGGCATGTACAACATAACCGTTGTTCAAAATTTAGTAAGAAAACATATGTTTGCCGATGTCATTTTCGTGGGCATAAGTTTTATATATTAATTGTAATTGTCAAATATATAATTTTTTCAATAATACCTAATTATGCTGGAACAATAATTAATTGGCAATTAAATCAATTGAGAAACAAGTATAAAAATAAGCTTTTATTATAAAAATAAAATTAATATTCAATTCAAGAAGGTAACATTAGTAGTATTGTATACATTTGAAGATTGCCAAGTTTTCTCAAATCTCACATACATCATTCCTAAGCCAAAATTTGTCCTTCTAAATTTTCACAAGTCTCCTATACCAAAACAAATTTCATTCACCTAACCAAAATATACCATAACCTAAAATAAGTGAGATGTATTACACCAAAATAAGTAGTCATCTCAATATCTTTTTCCAATCTCCAAAAAAAACTTCACACGTAAAACCTATAAAAAGAAACAAAATACATGTGACAACGTTACAAACTAAAAAGGTAGCAATAAAAATGACAAAGTAACAAAAATGACAAAATTATAACAAAAATGACAAAGTGACCTCATAAAGTAACAAAATAACCAAGTAACAACAAGTGCATGCTTGAAATTCAAATTCAACAAAAATCATCATACTCATATTCCATACAAATCTATGACTATCATGATGGGCATAGCAATCCACGTATACAATACTTATTAGATTTCATATAACAACAAAGATCACCATACTCATATAAAAAATCACTTCCAAAATTAAGTCTTATGAGTATGTATGAAATCTAATAAGTATATTTGTGATATTTGTTATTATAAAAAAAAACGTGACTAAAGAAAAGAAGAAGAAAACATCATGATAAAGAAACAATATAAACATTCACTCTGGGTCATCAAAAGTACTCTCTTACAACCTCCAATTTTCCATATGGACCTTAACTTCTCTATTTACTTCAAGCTTTAATCAATTCCTCCTGGTCTACAAAAACTAAATATGATGTTTCTTTTCGGAAAAAATTGAATCAAATGTTGGTTCTGCATCAAACAAATCAAACTAACATAAAAAATTTTATTTTTAATTAACATGATAGTAAAGTTGATAAAATAAATAAATTAACATAATAATCACACTAATCAAATTTAAGTCATATAAAGGATGTGATAAACTTTGGTTTCAAATTATTTTACAAGGAATTAGACAACAAGAATATGTTAAATTTTTGTTTCAAAAAAAGATTTAACAAGGAATTGAAAATAAAAGATTTACCAAACTTCAGCAAGAAGACGAAGTCGGGCACCGTCAGGGAAGCTACAAGGGTGAGAAGGGATCAAGTCGGGCACAAGTAGGGGAAATCGTAGGGGACGGCTGTGGGAGAAGGGGCGGTCGACAGCGGTTGTGGGAGAAGGGGCGACGACGACGTTGTGGGAGAAAAGAGTGAAATAACGTGGGGTTGTGTGCCGGTTGATCTGTGTGAGAAAGGGAGAAATCATGGGTGGGAGGGAGAAATCATGGGTTGCATAGGTAGCGAAAATAATTAGGGATAGTTTCAAATTTAGCAATTAGGATCAAAATAATTAAGTATGTAGCAATATTTTAAAAAATTTGTAAATATAGCAAAATTTGACAAATTCTATCAATGATATAAGTGTATCAGTGATAGATCATGTTGCAAATATTGGTCTATCATTGATAAATCCATATGAGTCTATCGATACATGTCTATTAGAGATAGTTTTGCTATTTTTACAATTTTTTTAAAATGTTGCTATATCCTTAATTATTATTGCTAAATTGATCATCCATTATAATTACCGAAATAATTATAAAAATATAGTCTACAACATGATCTTTTTTATTTTGCACAAATGACAAAATTAAAGGTTGAACCCAAATAGACAATGGGTCTGATAGCAAAATTATAATTTTGCACCTAACTTTTAAAAAATGACCCAATATTGATTTTTCAGTAATACCAAACGGTTCTATTCTTCTTTCTTCTTATTTTTTTCGCTGCATAACTATTTCACTCTCATTCGTCTTCTTCCTCTTCTTCTTTTGCGCAATAGATCGTGGGTTATCATACTTCGGATTCTTTTTCTTATTTCGAAATCTAACCTCTTCTTCTCTCACAAATTTCATCTTCTTTCGTTCAATATCTTTTGTGCGCACATCGTGTTTCAGTAATTTATCAAATGGTAAAACCTTCTTCTTTCTATTCTTCTTTGAAATCCCTACTTCTTCTTCGAAATCTATATTGTTCTCTCACAGTTTCATCAATCGGTAAGGGTTTTAGTAGTTTAACATCTCTGAATTTTTCTCAATCTTTACTTCTTATTTCGAAATAAGTAAATGTTTCTTGTTTTTTCAATTTGTTAATTTCTTGATAAAGTACATAAGGTAATTGTAGTAATTGGATTCTGTTTTTAATCTAGGTGATTAACAGTTGATGTCCATATAATTTGACATTTGATTTCGTCTTGGGTCACTGAACAATAACAAAAACCAAAAAGAAATTGAGTAAATGTCTATATTATTACATGTGATTACCTTTTGGTTACTATTTTATACCAATTTAAAATTTATTTTATATTTATTTTAGGTGGTTGAGAATAGATAGAAAACAAGGAAGTCTTCCCAAGAAGAAAAACTTGAAGTGGTAGAAAAAGAAAGACTAAAAAGAAAGACAGAGCCAATATGAAGATTTGAAAGAAACAGAAGTCTTCAAAACCATAATACAAGAAGCAATGTCTTTTAGCCTCCTTCATTTAGTTTAAATTTATCACAGTAGAATTCTGACAAGAAAAAAAACCTTTATGAATTCCATAGACTGACAGTTATTACTAATTTTGTGTTTTTTTTTAATATTAGCACTAATATTTTGTAATTCAACCTTAGAACATTGAAAAAAGATTGACTGGGTTTACTAATACTTTGTTTTTAAAATCTATTTGCAATATTGACAAATGCATATTTTAAGTTCTGTCTACAAATCATCAAATTGTAAAACTGAAAATATATTCAGAAGATATCACACTAGCAAAGAAGACAAATTGACATATGATTATCATACGATTGACAATTAATTGAAATATTGACAATTAATTGAAATATGGATACCATATGATTGACAATTGATTGACATTTTATTGACAATTGATTGAAAATTGATTGCCATGTGATTGTCTTATAAGTTGACTTAAAAAAATATACAATGTTTCGTAATTAACATACTAAAGTAGTACCGTTCAACTCAATTAATAGGGTATTGTTTTCATTTGTACATAAATTACATCTGATTATCAAATGATTTACATAAGATTGTAAGACAAATTGTAAGAAAAATTGACATCTGATGGACATGTAATTGACATTTGATTATCATATGTTTTTCATGTGATTTTCTTCTAATATAGTTTGTCTTAAAATTCTCCCAACACCATTCAGAATGGTTGATTTTTACATGTTCTTCTATTATGACTAATACCCTTACAACGGATACACCTCTTGTACTTGATGTTATGCTTTCCCAATTCACCATTTCGGGGTCTTCTTGGTTGAATGTTTAACAATTGAGGCAATAAAGTATCATTCACTGCTACAATACTCCAACAGGACTAACAATCTTATAGAAATCTAATAGTAATTGCAACAGCTGATAGCAATCAACCAGTACAAAAGAAAAATACTTACAGTGAAGCTTCGTGATATCTCAACTAGCTTTCTCATCTCTCCTTCAGCTCATTTAGTCAAAATACTATTCAAAGAGGCTGATGATTTACTTCTTTCATAAAATCACTCCTGGAGGGAGTACCTATTGAATTGCATCTAACAATGATTGAAGAAAGCCCTAAAAAATTAAGCAATCAATGAAATCATATAAGGAAAAGATGATGCTGAGATAAATGAAAACATAGAAGGAGAAGGAGAAGAAAATTGTACAATGAAGAAGGAATTGCATCTAACAATGATTGAAGAAAGCCATAAAAAATTAACGTGTCACAAGATTGAAGAAAGCCCTAAAAAATTAAGAAATCAATGAAATCATAAAAGAAAAAAGGAAAAAGATGATGCTGAGATAAATATGTAGAACACTTAAGAAGAAGGAGAAGAAAATCGTACAATGAAGAAGAAGACCGAATGGTGATCTCAAACTATGCAATCGAACTAAGGAGACCGAATGAAAGTTTTGAGAACTGTAGAAGAAAAATCTAAGAAAGGAAAAAATGGAAGAAAAATAATTTCCAAAATTCCAATATAGAAACAGAAGAAGAAGAAAGGAAAATGAAAGAAGAAAGGAAAACGAACGAAGAAGAAAGGTGTAGTTTTGGAATTCGAAAATATTTTAACAAAATTAAAAAAGAGAAATTTTTAAAAATAGTAGATTTTACAAAATATTTACAACCTGTAGCAAATTCTATCATTGATAGTCATTGATATACTATAGTGATAGAAAACTATCAATTATAGAATCTAAAATTTTGCTATAGCTTGTAAATATTTTAATTTATTTTACTATTTAAAAAAATGTCCTAATTAAAAAAGCATATTTTAAAAATTTGTCATCTGTGCAATTTTGGAAAAGCAACTGACTCGCCTTTAAGTTTTGGAAAAGTATTTGCCACTTGTTGCAATTTCCCCAAATTAATTAGGGTTTAGTTGATTTGGAAAGCATTGAAATTAGAATTTTTTTTTAATTTTATGCCGACATTTTTTAAAGGGAAATTTTCATCAATCTAACAAATCGCCAAAATATTTACTGTTAGTGTAAATATTTACTGTCGGTATAACCAAACGAAAAAATCATGAAACTGACCATTTTTAAAAAAAAATTCCAAGATTTCCCTTTTTTATCATCTTTCTTGTCTTCTCTACTGCAAGTTTTTTTTTTCCTTCTCTCCGATTTTTTTTCTTTTCATTGTCATTTTCTCTTCTTCTTCAATTTTTTTTCTTTATGTTGTCCTTTTCTCTTCATCTGTATTTTTTAAAAAAATATTTTCGTTTGCCCTTCCTTTCCATATTATTTCTTCTGCAATTTTTCTTTCTTTCCATCGTCTTTTTCTCTCTTTGGTAATTTTTTTTATTTTTTTCCAACTGTTATTTGATTGTTTTTCTTTTCTTTTCATCGTCTTTTTCCCTCCATCTGTAATTTTTTTAAATATTTTTTCTCAAACTATTATTTAGTTGTGTAAGATCGGGTGCTAAATATCAAAGATCGTGAAAAAAATCATTGGGATATTTGATTGTCAAATGTAAACAATCATGTACAAAAAATAGCCAAATCTGAATGGTTGTTTCTCAAATATAAACGACGTGTACCAAATCTAAACGATCATGTACCAAACAATCTTGAAAAAAATCGTTGAGATTTCGCTACCCAAATTTAAACAATCAAATCTAAACGATCATGTACAAAGAATCTTAAAAAAATCGTTTAGATTTGGGTACGATCAAATCTAAAGAATCATGTAGTAAAGAATAGTCAAATCTAAACGATCATTTTTCAAATATATTACACCTGCTTTTCCCAAATATATTAGACACTCTGGATGTGAATTAATCGCATGACATTTTTGGTATTTTTCATTTTGAGCTTTTGGGTTTTTTCCGTTTTCGAAATTGTTCTATAGGGTGTAAATATTTTGCCACTTTGTTATATTTTTCAAATGACTACTTTTCTAAAACTTATGCTGACATTTTTTGCGTTGACATACATATAAATATTTTATCGGCATAAATATGTAAAAAAAAATATATGGGTTTTTTTATTTTAAAATATATGTCGGTGTTTTCTGCGTTGTTATATGTATAAATTTTTGCGTCGAC
Organism: Cucumis variabilis; assembly: GCA_037974545.1. NCBI lineage: Eukaryota > Viridiplantae > Streptophyta > Magnoliopsida > Cucurbitales > Cucurbitaceae > Cucumis > Cucumis variabilis. Next base: position 23,911 of record JBBPDI010071027.1, read on the forward strand.
ATAATTATGTAAAAAACTGTATTGGTTTTTTTTTTTTAACTTTATGCTGACATTTTTTTGTGTCGTCATTATTGATATTAATCTTGGGTCGACATAAACATATAAAATAATGTATAGTTTTTTTTTTGTTTTTAAAATTATATAGACGTTTTTTGCGTCGCCATATATAAATATTTTATTTGCATAAATATGTAAAAGAAATGTATGGATTTTTGTTTCTAAAACATCTGACAACATTTTTTTTTTGATCCGCGTATGTATAAATTTTGCATCGACATAATTTTGTAAACAAATGTATGAGTTGTTTGTTTTTAAAACCTATGCCGGCGTTTTTTGCATCGTCATATGTACAAATTTTGTGTCGGCATAAATATCTATTAAAAAATATATGGATTTCTGAAACTTTGCCAACAAATTAGAATTTCACCGGGATAATTAAACATGCTTTTACCCCTGATGCATCTGGATAAAAAGTATCAGAATTGCCAAAAATTATTGTATTGGGCCAAGTGTTGTTAGGGCTTGTGATGACCATTAGGTCTTTGGAGAGACGGACTTTAAGGATTAGAGTCATTGTACCATCCACAATGTTGAGGTTAAGATCCAAGCTAAGGAAAGGAAGATACATTTAACATTTTTTTTTTCTTTTTTTTTTTATTTTGTGGTTGGAAATCAGAATAAAAATGGAAGCAAGAAATTGAAAGTTCATCTGATTAGGACTCTGATTTTCTTCAGAAAGTAAGCTTTTAAGATGCTTGAATGTTTGTGACTAGTAACTAATGTTCAAAGAGGTTTGGATTTAACCCTTTATTAATTTGTTCTCTCATTTTGAACCGATTTTATCTTGGATTTTGAACAAATTTTGTCTTTCTTTCTTTGGGTTATTTTTGTTTGAGCGTGTAATTTTCATCTTGTGAAGGGGCACAATCTCACATCCTTTTATGTTTGTTAATGTGTGAATGCAGGTATATTTGTTCTCAATAATATTGTCTATTCAATTGTCAACTGAAACCATTTATTTGCAGTTGAGTTAATCGTATTTTCATCAACCTACATTATTGAGTTAGTGATTGTAGTTTTTTCTTTGATTTTTCTTCCTTCGAGGCCATCTTCAAATGAACACGTAGTTGAACCCTATTTTGCCATTAAATGCAACAAAGTATATCATTCGAGATCAAGTTGTAATGTCCTTTTGTATGTGATATTGTCTTAATTTCACTTACTTAGTTGCTTTAAATGTTATAAACTTCCCTTGTTTATTGGTTTTTTTTTAGTACGAACTTCTCCTGCTATTAAAGCTTTTTGGTTGTTTTGATGAGATAAATTTTAGTTTTAAGCCAAGTTGCTCTTAATATCATCATTTTGTCACACCAATAGTAGGGATTTTTGTATTTTGTTACTTGGAAGGATATACATTTTTGCCAATTCTAAGGTACTTTATATCTATCATTTATGTCCCCTTGGCTAGTTTGAATGACAAGGGAATATACTTGACCCTTGATATAGTAGGTTCATTAAAAATTCATTTTTTTTCAATTGTTGCAGCACTAATATAGGCTCTTCTGTACGTTCAAGGAAAGAGTGGAGAAAAAAAAAGGTAGCTTAATTTGTGATTGCTAAAGGATGAACTTCATTCCATCTTTTGTTGGAAGGAACAATGAAGGTGGCACTGTATGAAGGTGAAGTGCCAGATCTGCTTTAGCATGTATGTATTAATCTTTTTTCATCTATTATGGTTACTTGATCTTTGCTTTATTCCTTATTTGATTTTTTTTTTTCAAATGAGTGATGAAATAAAATTCTTTGAATGATAAAGAACCAAAATATTCAGTCATTCACAAACTATCGTGGTATGTGAGAATTTGCTTGTCACTTGTTGGAGAATAAGGAAAGGCGGGTTTGAATTTTGATATTGCAATTAAGCATATTTTGTCTTTGTCTTAGGTTTTCAACATTTTGGTTGTTGATTATTCAATTTTATTTGCGAACAAGAGCATTTTGGCACCATTGTTATAGATCGACTCGAAATTTTTTTGAACTTTCTCATATTCTGCTATCAAGGTACCACACTATATAAAGGTAGTGAAAAAGTCTATTGAGTTCTATATTTCTGTACGGTTTTTCATTGTTTTCATTTTTCTTGTGGTGGATTGCTTCATGTTATTGAGGTTTGAAAATTCCTAGGTTCTCCAAGAAGAGGGTATAATCCTTTTTTCCCCTTTTCTCTAGATATGATTCCTCATTCACAACGATCACAATAGAACTTTATTGCTGAGTTTTTTCAGCTGCCATATAAAAAATGGTTTGAACATCTACTATGTTGTTTGTTGGAGTGTTAAGCTTTCGCTGTGTCAGAATCTATTTGATATCATTTTTGACTGCTTATGATATTTAATCCAAGGATTGTTTGAAGATTTTTTGACATTCAATTTTGCACACGAGGGATTTTTAAATTTTTGCTCTCTAGCTAATACACACACACATATTAATTATTTCTTTCAGTCAGTCATATTATAATAAAATTAGCTTTTAGATTGACATCAACATGAGCTGCATGTCAACAGTATGAAAGTTTGCAATATCCATCTACTCTTTGTTGCTTAAACAGTTCAGAGTATAGAAAACTAAATTTGAGTAATTAGATTGTCATTCTAATAGAAAGTCACCCCTGAAGAATTAGATTGCCATAGTATTTTTATACAAGAAAGAAAAAACAGAGATTCCCATAATTTTATTTTGCCTGTTGTTTGGTGCTTCATTCAACTTCCACAAGTATTTGTACTTCGTACAGTTGGGTTGCCTGTAGGTTTTACTTGAGGTTGAATATTGGAAAATTTTTAGTAGCAGCTTCAACATCATCTGCTCCATGAAGCTGTTTCCATCATCTTTGTAGGAGACCATACTGGTGAATTTTTTTTCATTAGCACCGTAGGGTAGATATGAGTAAAGGTTCTTAAAGATGCTATGTGTAGTTCTTAATGAATCGTACAAAGAACCTTTTCAAAGTATTTACTAGAACTTTGCAATATTATTCAAATTTTTGTTCTGCGGTTTTCTTTTATACAAGATTCTTGTTCTACTACTGCCAGTTGCGTTGTTTACTTTTTTTTTTTTTTTTTTTTTTTGTTATCTTGCTTTCATTTTCTTGATTACCTTTGAAATGTAATTTAACTTTCACTCAATTTTCTTTCTAGTTTGGTTCTTTTGATTAAATAGAATGTCCTTAGCTTTATGGTGTTGCTTTTGGGAACTTTCTAAATAAAATGTTGTTAGAGCTATTTTCTAGATAAAATTTAAAATCTCCATGTTCAAATTGGATTTGAAATTAAAATTAAAATTGAAATTCATATTCATATTCATATTTAAATTCAAATTCAATATGAAATTTAAATTAAATAACAATCTCAACTTCAATAAACACCCCGCCTTCGAATTCAGTATAACTCACCTCAAATTCAATATAACCCCTACAGATCTCGACACATTCAAATTGTTTATCAATTTCAATGTCAATCTTAAATTCTATAATAAAAAAAAAGTTCAATACTAAAATCTAAAACTAATTCAAAATCTAAATCCTAAAACTATTTCAAAATCTAAATTCTAAAACTAATCCTAAAACTAATTAACTAAACCAAAACTAAAACTAGAACAATAAAGAACTTTAAACAATTTCAATCTATACATGCAAATAATTTGAAAATATATTCATTAATGCACTTTTTTAACTTTAAAAAGAAAAGGCTAAAACAAACCTTGATTGAGAATGGTGGTGGTCAAATAGGATGACGAGGGAGGACGGTGGATAGCAGATTACTCTAGAGGCAACCATGACGAACAACGAAGGTGGCCGACGGTAGGCAACGACAATCTCTCACACACTCTCTCTCTATCGGCCTCTTCCTCTTTTATTTCCTTTGAGTTTTACGTTTTGTGTTATGTGAACATAGAATTGAAATAGATAGGGGATCATCTGACGCACCTCAAAGACGTCAGGATATCCCACTTTCCTCGATGCCATAAAGTGAGACGTCAGGGATAGTTCCAACCAATACCAATGTTTTACTAATGACGTCGGTATTGGTTAGAACTATCTCCGACGTTCCTACATGGTGTCAGAAAAAATTAAACAATTAAATAATTATTTTTACTTTCTTCGACGTTTCTTTTCATGGTCGGAAAACTTCAAAATAAATTTAAAAAATCAAATTGGTATAGCATTCCCGACGTCTCAACTTAGACGTCGGGATTGCTCCCTATACCAATGCTACGTTGCAAGCATCAAGAATGTTAGGACATTCCCAATGTACTCATTCCCGACTTCATTTTCAGCGTCAAAAATTCTCTGATTTTTTGTAGTCCTCCCTTACTCTTCTTCAGATGTTGAATAGCATCATAGAAAGTTCTTACTGGAGAAACATGGAAAGAATCAAATTTCTTTAATATTTTCTTAACGTAATGAGATTGACACAAGGACAAACCGTTTTCATTTTTCCTGATTTTAACATCATGAATTTTGTTTGCTTGTTCTAAGTCTTTCACTTCAAAATGTGACGACAAGAACAACTCGTATAATTTGTTAATTCTATGTTTGTTCCAAAGATCAACATGTCATCAACATATGAACATATTATTATATAATCCGCTTCAAACAACTTTAAATAAACAGAAGTACCTGAAGAATTTACTTTAAATCCCTTGTTTATTAAATTTTTCTACATCCATTTAGTGAATAAGAAGACTATGTATGGCAGCTAGTGCAATCAAGGTCCTTACTGTAGTTATCTTAGTTACAGGGGAATAAGTATCAAAGTAGTCAATACCTTGTTTTTTAGTATACCCTACCACCACTAATCTAGTCTTGTATCTTTCTATTGACCCATTTGGTCTGATCTATTTTTTCTTTTGCAGACCCACTTACATTTAATTGGCTTACTTCCCTTGGGAAGGTGTACTAATTCCCACATTTGATTCAAGGTTAGAGAATCTAGCTAGTTCACTCTTAATAGCTTCCTTTCACATACTCGACTCTATAGAGTTTAAGGCTTCTTGGTAAGTTTTAGGATCTATATCTATTAGATACAAACTCATTAAATTACAGTTGATTTCATCGCACCTTTCTAGTATAAAAGTGCTTAGAAAATCTGGTCCAAAACTTTTCTCAATTCTCTGTCTTTTACTTGTTCTAGATTCTAAATCACATATTACATTAGATTTATTAATAATTTCAAATTCAGACGTCTTACTAATAGCTAAGGGGCTTTCATGCATATTGCTAGATGAGTAAGGAACAAACATATTTTTTTAAAGAAAAAACATGCTCAAAGAATTTTGCATCCCTAGATTCATTTATGATTTTATCATTTAAACACACAAACCTACATGCAACACTATTTTGAGCATAACCAATAAATATACAATCACAACTTGTAGACCCTACCATAGATTTCTTGAAAGCAAGAAATGGTACCTTAGCAAAGCATCCCCAGACCCTTAAGCAAGAAGATTCGAAGCGTATCCTTTCTAGAGTTCGTAAGGTGTTTATCCAGTTTTCTGTGTGGAACCCTGTTAAGAACAAAACATGCAGACAACACGACTTTTCTCCACATGTTATCAGATAGTCCAGAACTAAACAACATAGCATTCATCATTTCCTTAAGGTTCTATTTTTTCATTCTATTGTAGTGAGTAACGAGCAATAAATTCATGAATAATACTATTTGATTCACATAATTCCTTAAAAGATTTTTCATTGTATTTACCACCTCTATCTGGTCCTAATCTTCTTATCCTTTTACCTAACTGATTTTCAGTTTCTGTCTTAAATTTCAAAAACATGCTACTAGCTTTATCTTTTGTTTTTAAAAGATAAAAATCTTAGTAAATCTAGAAAAGTCATCAATGAAAGATACGTAATAATTTTTTCCATCTCTACTTGTAGTGTTTATCAAATCGGCTAGATTAGAGTGAATTAATTCTAACAGTTTGATACTTTTAGTCACAATTGGTTTGGAAGGTTTCTTAAAGTATTTACTTTCTACACAAACAGGGTATTTACCAATTTCATGTGATTTAGATGCAATAATTAGTCTTAAAGTCTTAGCTTCCTAATTGATTCAGAGTTTACATGACCTAGTCTACCATGCCACCAATCAACAAATTCAACTATGTAGGCAGAACTAGAAGCATTGACATTCATTGAAATGGTATTGAGTACACACAGACCATTAGACAGATACACCTTATCGACAAATTCTCCATTTTTGGTGACGATAACCTTGTCATCTTCTAGTACAATCGTAAGACCATTTGATTCAACAGACTCCCATATAATAGGCTCCTACCTAAAGAAGGGACATACAAAACATTACTCTAATGTTTTTCCAAAATTTAATTTCAAAATAACCTTCCCTTTCCCATACTCCTACAGTGGTTGAGTTTCTAATGAATCACATTCTCCATCGATAATGTTCTCATAGTCATGGAGAAGTTCTTGATTGGTGTAGAAGTCTTTGCAGAAGTGTCTTGAAGCTCTAGTATCGAGAATTCAGTCAGTCTTGTTTTCAATTAGGTTGACATCCACAACATCTACTATGATTTTGTCATCTTATTCAGCAAGATTGGCTTAAGGTACAGGTCTCTGGTTTGGTCTCCCTCTCCTTTGATGGCATTGGTAAGATTTATGTCTCTCCTTTACACAGACATAACATATTTTAGCCTCTTCTTCTCGATTTTTCCCTCACAAGCCTTGAACTGTCCCTTTTGTCAAGTTTTCCCATTCTTTCTTTTAGCTTGCTTGGACCTGTCTCTGTTAACAGCAGAAAATTTAACTAAGTTAACATTAACAAAATTTAGATTTGTATAAGCTAGCTTATATTTCAGTCTATTGGCTTCTTCTACGTGCATGTGGTTGATCAACTTATGAAGTTAGTCCTTCTGTGACCATCATCAAATTAGGGTTTACAAAACAAGTTGATTTGGTGTGATCAACTTATGGCTCAAGAAATTATCGACGCACTGTGACCAAAATGTCAAAGTAGTGGGAATAGGATGTGAGTTAGTTACAACCTTGAAATTTTCTTATTGCAAATCTTATTCTCAACTCCTTTTAAACTATTAACAACACTCAAAACACACAATGGTGGTCAATGTAACACCAAGCAAAATAAATACAGACTAAAACGTATACTTTATTAATAACAGGCGTTTCATACGTTATTACAATACTTTGACCAAATAACCAATGCTTAACCATTTCTAAAATGCCTTAAATCACCTTATCGCAAATCCTTCAACCTTCTTCTCTACTTGGTCTAAACGTTTGATCATGGAAGATATATTTTTAAAAGACAATTCTAAAAGACATAGTGAGGTTTTATGAAAACCTTTCGCAATACACTAAACCCTAAACCTTTCTTTATGCTTAACAAACTATTTCAATTAGCCAAGGAGTTTGAATCGTTCTCTATGCTTGGTCTCATTACCTCAAGTTTAGACTACTGTATCAACAACATCCGAGAACATACAGATTCGTTCTTGTTGCTAAAGTCACAAAGTTTTATATGCTCCTTTCAATGCATAAGCCAACTTCTTATCACCATGTAGTGCGTACACCGAATGGTGGCCTTGACTCTTTATGTGCATATAAAAGTTAGCATCATCTTTAAAAAACAACTAATGGTTTGAAAACATCATCAAATCAAGTTTAAACATTATAAATCATGCTTGAAAACATAACTTTTTATAGAAATCTCTTTAAAACATTCTCATTTGAATTATTCTTTCAAATCAGTAAAGGGAAATCATAATAAAGTTTTTAACATAAATTCATTTGAGAGAAAAGCACTCAGAAAACATTACTAAAGAAGTCCTTTTTCTTCTTCTCGCAAGCCTCTTCTCGCGTGGCTAAACCAGCAGCACTTCAACATTCAACAAAACTCTTATCATCCTCTCCTTATTTATCAAAATTCTCTTATTTATAGAATCCTTAAACTAACTTAGTCAGGCATAAACTTTTTTCAATTCACCAGCTCCTACTTAAAACTTTACACGTGTAAAATTATTATTCACCCTAGCCATGCTTAATCCTTAATCTTACATGTGAACCTTGTCAAATCATATTTGACATTTTCTTCGTCAGACCTTGCTTTCCTCCTAACCCAAACTGCGAACAACTTCAACCACTTAACATTCACTACTACAAAAACAAGCTCTCTTGACAGTTGCAATTTTCCTTTCTTGATGTTTTTGGATAAAAAGTCAAGAAAGATAGGATCTCAAATAAAAAACGTCAAGAATTTTTAAGAAATGCCAATTTTCACCTTTCTTGACGTTTGTTAAACGTCAAGTAAGATGTATTTTTCTTTGACATTTTATAAACATCGAGAAATATCTATTAATTTTTTGACGTTCTTAAAATGTCAAGAATGTTTACGAATTCGACATTCTTGACGTTTTTTAAACATCGAGAAATATCTATTAATTTTTTGACGTTCTTAAAATGTCAAGAATGTTTATGAATTCGACATTCTTGATGTTTTTTAAATGTCAATAATATATAGTTTTCCTCGATGTTTTAAAAACATCAAGAAATTTATAAAAAATTCTTGACGTTTTTAAAATGTCAAGATAATTCTAAAAAATCCTTGACATTTTTAAAAACGTCAAGACATTTCTAAAAAAATCTTGACATTTTTAAAACGTCAAGATAATTCTAAAAAATCGATAATGTTTTTAAAAACGTCAAGAAATTTATAATTTATTTTTGATGTTTTAAAAATGTCAAGAAATTTCTAAAAAATTATTGTGTTAATTAATATTCTTTCACAAAACGCAGCGTTCCAATTAAATCACTTCTCATTTTCTTAATTAAACCTAATCCGTCGCAACTTTGTCCCTTCTTCACTCGAAATCATAAGCGCCGTTCACCTAGCCTTCCCTTTCGCGTTCATCTGTGCATTCATCTGCGTTCATCACCGAAAAAGACTTCCCTTCACGTTCATTCGTCTGCATTCCTCAGCGTTCACCTTCATTCATCTGCGTTCACCGCCTACTTTGTGTTCCCTTCGCCTTCATTCATCTGCGTTCGTTCGCTCACTGTTCGAAATGCGTAAACATGTTCTATGTTTGAAATGCATAAACACGTTCACTGCCCTTCTGTCGCATTCCACTTCCGCCACACCTCCATTCGTCTCCAAATCCTTCGTGGTTGCTAGTTCATTTTCTTTCCTTTCTAAAGGTAACAATTTCCCTTTTTTTCTTTGTGATTAAAATTTGTAATTTGTAATTTAAAATTGGAATGAAAAATTATGGCATCAAAGAAGACGAAAAATGCCTTAGAGAATGGAAAAAAAGGTTTTGCACTTTAGGCTTGAAAATAGGAGATACACGTTATTATAATTGTAATTTATAATATTTTGAACAAGGCTACCAAGCGTGAGAATATGATTCATTGGTTAGTTTAAGGATTGGAAAGAGAAGAATTGTGGAGTCTGTTATCACAGACTCGCATGTGGATAATATTTTGGTACATTGGAGCTGGAAACAGAGAATATTAAAAACACATATTGTTATGCACAATCTGATAATAACATGAATCACTAGCTTTTCTCTTCTCCTTGTATTTTTGTTATGATTTTTGTATTGATTTTTGTGTTTAGTTGTGAAGTATGGGGTAGCTAAACTCTTAATCCTAGGGATAGATGTAGACAAAGTTTACGAATTATTCTTTGAAATGCATCTGATTATTTGCTCTTAATCTTTTCATTTTTTATGTGAATAACGTTCATAATATCTTATCACGTATTAATTTTTGATTGGCCATGAACCTTATAATACACGATACAGGGATGTTTATTTAATTGCATGACTAGAGTAGTTATGAACTTGAAAAGAGAATTAAAGATAGAGTGAGAGACATAAGGTTTATATGTCTTAGAGAATGGAAAGATGGAATTTGTGCTAAAATCAGCATTAGTGTTCCAAATATAATTAT
>JBBPDI010071042.1:0-16752 GCA_037974545.1 Cucumis variabilis
TTAATTTTGAATCATATTCAAAATTAAATTTATATAATAAAGTTTGATTAAAATATAAATTTTATATTATAATGTATTGCCATACATTATAATAATTCCCAAATTAAATTTGAACATTTCAAACTACAACCAATATAAATAAATCTCATTACCATTTACGAGTTAGGAAGGGGACCTAATGGACTTACAGATCATAAGCTACAACGATATGAGATTAATTATCTAAACTCATTAACCACATTAATCAATATTCGTTAACTGTGTGTACACTTCACTAAAGACTCAAAGCTGAACTCTTCTAGTTGTAGATATATTTTTGTGTCCACGAATATAGACTAATAACAGTAAGTTAGTCTTTTACGAGTGTTTATAACACCAGCTAGGTCAAATTACCGTTTTACCCATGGGTTACCTTTAGTCCTTAAATACCAGTGTTCCTCTGATGAATAACATGTTTAAGTGTTTGTTTTTTGGAACATAAAAAGAGAGATATTTGGTGGGTATTTAATAAGGAGAGAGAAGGAGTTATTGGATTGTTATTTTGAAAAAAGGGATAAAGAAAAGGAAAAGAAAATGAATTATTATTATTAATAATGATATTATATCATTATTATTAATATTATTAATTATATATTTGAACCCTCATTGTTTGGCATGCGCAACTATTCACCTTCTTCTTCCTCTTTCAAGTTGAAGAAGAACTTTAACCCTCTGCCGATGATACGTGCATCTCCGACTGTCGCGAGTCCTCATCTTAGACCCTTCGAGTGACAACAATTATCCGATGAAGCCAACAACGACAAGCCACATTCCCTCGATTGCGTCTGCCTCAAGTTCGTAGATCTTAACTGTGTGAACTGCACGTCAAAGTCGCGTGCATCCCTTGTCGTCTATCGTAGTGAACCCATTCATGAAGCCCCTACCTTACTCCATCGCACCCAAACCTCGCTGTTGGAGACCTCGAGCGATCTTAGAATTGACTAAGTCGTGGACGTCTGCACGAGCTGTTTCCCTTGCTCCCGAGTCGATCCTCAGTTTGAGCCACATCCTAGTTGAGCTATTTTTAGTCCTTTTTAGTTAGCCAAACCACTAGTGTGAACTAGTTGTTATTGTGGTAAGTTTCGTTGGGTTTGGTATGCCCCAATAAATATTTTGGATCTTAAATGAGTTTGCAATAGGAATGAGTTGAATTATTTTTACTTGAAGGTTGATAAATTTTATTGGAAGATTTGAGCTATGATTTTTCTCATTCAAGGTTGTTTGGTTTCAACCTTAGCTTTGGGGTAAGTTTGGATGCTAAAAGTAAATAATTGGATGATGGATTGACAAAATTAATAATTTTAATTTTTTTTAATGTTTAGAACTCTGTTAAATTGAGAATTTACTGTGAGCCGAACTTAAGCTAATCTCAAGGTAAGAGATTCTACTATTAGACCGTTGATATTATGTTTTCCCTCATTATGCATTAACGTAGCTTTGACGCATGATGAGACTATTAGAGATGTTTGATATCTATAGTTACATAGACAACCGTTATGTATGACTGAGATATGTAATGATCATGAGATGTTATGAATGAAATATACTATGGTTGAGATACATTATGCTTGAGATATGATATTTATGTTATGCTATATGTATAGGCTATGGTATTCTGTTAGCTTTATCTGTTAGAGTCGTACCATATGGGTGTCCCTCGGGATTATCATCTATTTATACCTGTGTGACCAGCTTTTGTGTGTAATTCGACAGGATCAGTTACAACCTGACTCTTCTTTAGGATTATTCCTTCGAGTTCACCGAGAGTCTAGATGTGTCCCTATGGGACCACTAGATAGCATGTATTCGAGAGCACAATAATTATGCAGTACTTTCTTATAGGACTCTAACCGGAAACTAACAGACACGTAATGAGACTAGTAGTGGGTCCCTTACTGAGCATAAATTTATACTCACTCTTTTCTATGTTTAATTTTTCAGGCAAAGGTAGAGATAGAGGCAAGTTGATGAATGACAAGAGGTGATCGTAGTTCGCCATAGGGGACAATTTATGTTTTCTTCCGTATTTATGTTTTCAGTATTTAATTTACAGTATTTTATTTCAAAACTCATGAACACTTTTAGATATTTTCTATCTATTTTAATTAGGGCCTGAACTAGTATTTATTTATTTTTCTTTTTATAAACTTTATTATTAAATTTTAAATGAATATTTGAAACGTTTCCTTTAAAAAATTAGTATTTTCTTTTATTTCAAATAAAAAGTATTTATTTATTTTACTGGTAATGACCTCAGTAAGAATTGGGTCATTACGTGCACTTTCATCAAAAACATGGAAAAAGAAGCAACACTCTTAAAAAGAAGGAAAAAGAAACATGGAGACATGGAAGCCTAAGTTTGTGTAAGAGGAGGACGATGATCTTCTCCAACCTCAACGACTGGTAACTTTGTTAGAATTTCTCCCAAGAAGCTTCCTCGATCATCATCTAGATGAAGTATTAGAAGTCATTGCATGTCATGATGTCAATATAGTAGAAGTCGACAATAATTATGCATCTTTTGAAAAAGACGTCAATTCAAATGAAATTAAGCAAAGGACTTCTGTCTTTGATCATATGAAGCCTTAACTACTCGATCCTCAGTCTTTCGAAGATTGAGTATGGCCACGGGAGAAGAAGAAAACCAATGTCCAACGTCTACTTCTATTCAAACTTCAGCTTTCAAAAGGCTAAATTTCTTCACATCGAAAAAAGATCGACCTTCAACATCTGCTTTTGATCTTCTAAAGATAACAAACGAACATGAAAGAGTGATGAAAACTTTGAAGGGAAAACAATTTCATAAAGAAACAATGACGATAAGATTCACAGTCGTGTCCTATCACACATGAAGAGGAAGTTGTTTGTTGATATAAATACAGAAGGTTCCTTGACGGTGAAGTCAAGAGTTATGTTCACCAATTCTACTAATCAATATGGTGAACAAATTCTTGATAAAAATATGAGTTGTTAAATATGCAAAGCTCCTTATCGTAAGAGCCTAAAACTCCTAGTCCACAAGAGCTTAAAAGGTAGATGACAAAAACAAAAAAATTGAACTATATTATGACTTGATCTCTATGTTATAAAAATGGTAAATAAGCAACATTATGTGATAAAAAAATTTACTTTAAGTTTAGTTGCACCCAAAAAAAAAAATTATGCTTTACTGTGATCTCATAGTAAACAATATGTAAGCAAATACAAAATGAAATTCAGAAGAAGTCATACCATAATAAAAAAAATTATTCAATAAAAATCTTGCATTTACAAGAATTGCAACAAAAAAAGAATGAAAGAAAATAAATAGGGCAAAGTAAAAGCTTCCACTTGAAGTTCTTAAATTCTTTGCATGCAGCCTTCATACTCTTATGAGCCATAACTAGAGCCTCAGTAGCTTCTTCGGTGATAACATGGGTGTTTAATGGTCTATCTTAGCTATTCAAATATCCTTCAAGAGGAGTCGGGTTGTCAACGTCGGCATGGATCTTCCCAATTCTCGAGGGTATTGTTGCTATTTCTGGTTTAAGTCTTTAGATATTCAAGTTCGAATGCTTTGTATTCCTCAAGACTTCAAAGCTTTATCGATGTTTCCTCATATTTATATTAGAAGACTTCATCTTTCTTAAACTCAAAGTTTTATCGTTGCTTCATCAAGCTTAAGTTCAAAGGCTTTAGGCTTTGTCGAGGGAGCGAGCTTTGCCTCCTCTCCAATGTGTTTCATAAAAAAAAATTGTCATCTTTATCTTCAATGTGTTGTAGCTGAGAGGATCATCATCTTCATCTTTAATGTGTTGCAGCCAAGAGGATAATCATCCTCATCTTCAATGTGTTACAGCCTAGAGGATTATCATTATCATCTTCAATGTTTTACAGCCAAGAGGATCATCATCTTTATTTTTTGCCCTCTGTTGCAGCCAAGAGAATTATCATCTTTTGCCATGTGTTGCAGCCAAAAGGATCATTATTATGATCTTCATCTTCAATATGTTGTAGCCAAAAGGATCACCATCATCATCTTCATCTTCAATGTGTTGCAGCCAAGAGGATCATCATCATCATCATCATCTTCAATGTGTTACTGCCGAGAGAATCATCATCTTTATCTTCATCTTCAATGTGTTGTTGTTGAGACAATTTTCATCTTCTTCCATGTGTTGCAGTCGAAAGGATTTATCTTCATCTTCTCTCATGTGTTGCAACCGAGAGGAGGATCATTATCTTTATCTTCTCTCATGTGTTACAACCGAGAGGGATCATTATCTTTATCTTCTCCCATGTGTTTGGCGTCGAGAGGATCATCATCTTCTCCCATGTGCAGTAGCTGAGAGGATCATCATCTTCATCTTCTTCTATGTGCAGCGACTCTCCATCTTCTCCAATGTGTTGTAGCGGATAGAATCATCATCTCCCTCTTTGATGTGTTGTAGTCGATAAGATCATCATCTCCATTTCGATGTGTTGCAACCAATATGATCATCAACTTCATTTCCATTTTAATGTAGTTGCAGCCAATAGGATCATCGTTTTCATCTTTGGTGTGTTGCAGTTGATCCATGTTGCTGTAGTCTCGTTTCTTCATATTCAATCAAGTTTGGTGTGCACCATCTTCAAGTTTGTTTAAATGCTCCATCTCCAAAGCTTATGTTAGCTTTTAACACCGTGCTTCACTCATGTATAAAAAAAGGGGAATAAGTTATTATTAGAAAAAGAAAAAAAGATTTTGGTGAGTAAAAGAAAAAGGTAAATGTGAGAAAAAAATTATTGAAAAAAATATAAGAAACGAAAGAGTTAGAACAAAAAAAAAGTAATTGAAAGAAAAGAAGAAAGAAAGAAAGAAAAGAAGAAAAGAAAAGAAAAAAATAGGAAAGAAAAACCAAAAAAAAAAAAAGAAGAAGAAAAGAAAGAAAAATAAAACAAAAGTACAGAAAAAAATTAGAAGGAAATCTTTTTTTTTTCTTTTCCATCCATTAGCCGCCCCTATCTCATTTTTTTCTTTCTTTCTCGAAAGCATAACCACCACTTTCCTTTCTTTTCCCTTTATCTCTCTGACGACTAGAAAAAAAAATGCACAACAATTTCAACACTTTGTTCTCCCAAAAATGTAAGAAAGCAATCTTGTCATTGGTTATTTTCTTTCTCCCAAATATGGAAAAATAAATGTTGAAAGAGTCAAATACATAAAGCAATGGTGATAAGAAACTCTGGTGTGTTTTTTGTTCTCAACTTTTTTCTTTATTTATAAAGCAAGAAAGGTATCAAATCTCCAACTTCTCCTCTAACTTCTCAACAAACTTGTTGAAATTGTGTTAGGGGTTGAGATTAGTTCCTAATTTTTTTCTTTATTTAAAAAAAATAACAAATTAATTAATTAAATAAAAAATATTTCTTAAAAAAAACAATTTCTCTTTAATAAATACAGTATTGAAGAAAAAAAGTTTTAAATAAAAAATTTCCAAATTATTTTATTTTTATTCTGTTTGAAAATTTTAAACTTTATCCCCAATCATAAATTTATTTCAAACTTAAGTCAATTAAAAAAAAACTTTTCAAAACTTAAGTTTGAGGGCAATTCATTTTTAAGTTTGCTACAAATTCAAATTAGAAGATTATACAAAAAACGAAAAAAAAATCAAAGCTTGTACTTAAATTTATATTTTAATGAATTGACAATATTCCAATTTTATCAATTTTAAGTCTAAATTCTTCCGTTAAATTCATGGGTAAAAAAAAATCAACTTCATTGAAAAGAAATCTAGGCCATATTCCAAATGAATTTTATACATAAAAAAAATTGTGAACTAAAATCAAAATTTACTATAAAATTAACATTGGGTTGTATTCCAAACTTCATTTTAATCAAACTTATGTTCAAATACATAAGTCAATTGTATTTTTGGTGATTAATTTGACATTAACTAAAGCCAATGTCAACAACAAGTCAATTGTATTTTTGGTTTCAGCTTATCTTTTTCGAGACTCACTCATCCATACACGTGCACGAATCTCGAAAAGGAAATTTGTTGAGCAAAAAATTTTGGTCAATTAAATTTTGTCACATCATCACAACCAAACATTGTGATAATTATAAATTGATTGAGTTTAGGTAATTAAGTTTTATCATATCCAACTCAATTCAAGCCCTAGATATGAAAATTAGGCCCAAAAGGATAATGGGCTCAAGCTCAAGTCCAAAAGGCGAATAAGCCCAAGCCTAAACCCACCTAAATCCCATGAAATTTTTTTATAAATAGAGACATTCCCATTCATTTTTTCGGATCATTGGTTGAAAGAAGAATTGAAGCTCCAAAGAACAAAAGGTCTGAAGAATTGAAGACTCAAACTTTTAAAAAACTCTCAAGACGTGCAAGTTCTTATCAACCTTGAGATGATCATCTTGTGAAAGATTGAAGACTTGGAAGATTAAACTTTCCTTGAAGTCCAGAAGATTGAAGCTCAAATAGACTAGCAACCACAACTTCGTGAAGATTGTAGATTAAAAAGTTCTAAGTATTAATTTGTATTTGAGAGAGTATCAAAGGAGTAAACACTAGATATTGTATCCACTATATAAATCAATATATAAAGTTCAATTCCACGAATTGCATTTTTTCTGAAATCTGGTGTCAACAATTTCAATTAAAATTGGTTGATTTGTTTGTGTACCTTATAAATATAAGTGTAACGTTGAGGATGCACCCAAATATTTTTCATTAATTACTTTATATGAATTTAAATCAAGGGAGGTAAGCAACATTATATTAAACAAATAGTACAAAAGCTACAAAACCAATAAAGCAATATAATAATGCTAGATTTAATTAAATTTAATAATATTATTATTGTGGCCAATGTACATTAGATGCTATTTTATCTTGAAAAAATAAGAGAAAATACATAATTTGGCTTTGATTTTATTCAAATGTCTTAAAATCTCATTTATTTTCATTAATCAGATTTGACTATTTTTATGGACCGATTTGTCCTTTACATTAATTTTAAATTTTATATTCGAAAATATATATGATATATTGCCATAAATATTTTATTCCACATTTATTATTTACGTTAAAACTTACACATTTAGTTTATTGAGTATTTAATATAATATTTTATTTAATTTTAAATTGTCATTTATTAGATATACTATGTAAATATGGTATATAATTAATTCAATTATGATAAGATTCTAATCAAAATTTCTCTTTAATTATTTTTCTTTCGGTGATTTTAGTTAAAATTTCTTCCAATATACTCTTTGTTCGTCCAATCTCTCTGTCACTTCCCGATCTCTTTCTCTGTTCATTCTTTCTTATTCTATTCATCTCCTTCAAGTTTTTTGGTGAGTACATATTTGTTTCATATTATTAATTTTGTTTATGCAATTGTGAATTATAATATGCCGGTGAAGTTTTTCGATTAAGAAAATTTATGATGAATGAAGTATATATACCACATACTTAGTGTATATGTCACATACTTTCTTTCCGTTTTGCATTGTTTTTCATATATACCATGTACTTTATTAATTTCTAATTTATACTCATTATATTACATCCATTTTGCATTGTTTTTCATATATTAAAAGTTAATTTGATAAATTCTAACAGTTTCAAAAACTGATTTCGGTTTAAATAGAACAATATATACTTTAAGTAATAATGTACAATGATATAATTATATTACATCCATTTTCGGTGACTGCATATGTATGCTTTAAATAATATCGTAAATTGATTGATTAGATATTTACCCATATGTATAAGTGTATTTATATATATATTTATATACGAGTATTAAATAATAATACTCGAACAAAAAGAGAGTATATTAGAAGAAATTTTGACTAAAATCACGGAAAAAAATAATTAAGGAAATTTTTTTATTAGAATCTTACTATAATTGAATCAATTATAATGTCAAATCCTGCCCCAAAGTTGCCCCTCGCAACCAAGTGGAGACATGTCGCCTAGACCTTTATTACGTACTCCTTGCAGGGTAATGTGCTAAACGCCTAGTAAGCGGAAGAACTTAACTCCTTTTGCCCACTACTTAAACACCATTTTCTTTTCACTAGGACACATGATACAACAACTTACCCTTAACTAACATGCCCTTAATATTGTGTTCTAATTCAACCTTGTAATTAATTATGCGATAGACACAAATAACACAACAGAAAGAATACAAAACTTCTTTATTAGCTTAACACTTTTATAATGTTTATGAATTACACTTATGACTCCCTTATACTCTCTTGACACTGCTACATTGCTACCAACTATCAAATGATACGTCTATCTTTCCTTGCCTACCGCTAGTGTTATTTCTTGAGACAATTACTTAAACGTGTAAGATCTATTCTTCTTTGGCTCGACTCTTAGACTCTTTTGCTTTCTAAGATCAGGGCCGACTTCTTATCATCCTCTTCTTTCTTGCTTTTCACCACTAATGTTGCTTCATAGAGGGTACCTATAGTTACATGTGACACTTCTTCATCTGCTTCAGTTGCCACACCACCTCTTTTAGCACACAACATTAGGGCTACTCTTCCCTCGACTCAGCTTGTTAGCTCTCTGGCTCACTAGGTTAAAACGTCACCATCCTTAATATTGCACTCGCTTGCCTGCCAAGTCGGGCCATCTGCACTAAGGGACGATTTGCTTACCAATCGGCCCCTCAGAAGTAATAGAAACTTTCATGGCTAACACCTTATGTAAGATTGCGAAGACACTCTGTCTTCCTTCCTTAGCTTGGATGTACAACCTTAGAACATTACTTTGTATGTCTTAAATGTCTAACAACATATATAAACTTAATTCCAATACCTTCTATCTTTGTTCTTGGATGCTTCTCCTCCCTAGTGGCGCTCTCATTTTGCTGTTCACACTTTGAACCTCCTTTGACTCTTTGCTTAGAAAAGTTCACTCCCTTCTTCTTCCCCCCGATTCTACTACTTTTTTTCTTGATTTTTAGCTCTATTTATAATGACCTTTTTGTCAAAGGGTCACTTTCATACTTTACACGTGTCTTCTTGTCATTTTTATATGTCATGCAGCCAATCCCACACTTGACACGTGATTCGAATCTTAGTGGTGATTTGACTTCTTATTGAGACACACATCTCATCTTCTTGAGAAGTTAAACTTCCTTAAATAACCTGATCCTCTTTATCTCCTAGGGACGATGCAAGCATTTACTTCCTCCAGCGAGTGGTCAAGTCATCTTGACAAGACACTTTCTCGCTTCCTTCCTATGTTTAGACACTTCATCTCATGTTACTTAGTTAAACGCCTAACTCTTGGTATCCATCATAGGCCTCTTTTTGTCACTCATCCTTATCGCGTCGCTTACTTCAACTCGATGGAACTTAGGCAGGTATTTCTCTCTACGTTACCTATTTCGCATTTTTTGTGCACTTCCTCACAAAGTATTACACTCTTATCTGAATGATTACTCCAAAATGATTTTCCTCAATCAAACTTCCTTTCTTTGGATCGATCGTCACACATATTCCTTTTTGCAGAATACATATTCTGCTGTCAGAAGTCCCTTTTCTCGTCATCTTTATCGCAAGGTCTTTATTGCGTTGGCAGTATGCAATTAGGACCTCACATATATACCATATTTATATAGGATATCTAATAAATGATAATCTTAAAATTAAATAATTGAATCTTACCTATAGAATTTTTTTTGTTCACCGCATAATTTTAAAAAAATATATGCCTAATTTTTAAATGAGATAGTTGAAAATTTAGCAATTAGATTCAAAATAATTATGTAGCAACATTTTAAAAAATTTACAAATATAGCAAAATTTGACAAATTCTATCAATGATAGAAGTCTATCACTGATAGACCATGTTGCAAATATGAGTCTATCAGTAATACAAGTCTATCAGCGATAGTTTTGCTATAGTTGTAATTTTTTTAAAATATTATTATGTCTTTAATTATTATTGCTAAAATGGCTATCCATTACAATTACCCTTTTCAAATTGGTTACCAAATCATGGCCCAGAGTAGTTTCAAAAAATTGAATTTTTTAAAATAATGTACTTTTGAAAATAATTGTCAATTTTAGGATAGGGGGAAAGTATTGCCAAAAATAGGGTAGGAAAGTCGTGTACCGAGAGTACACGACTTCCATAAAACTGACTGGAGTCGTGTACCGGGTACACGACTCCAGTACACCAGCATGTCTGACATGCAGGCTGGCAGTGAACAGTGTCGTTGACTGCCAATTTGGCAGTCAACGTACACACGCGGCCGAACGACTGGGATTTGTCGTGTAGCACCCATTCTGCCGTTCATGTCACGAAAAAAAATTAACAATTTTTTTTTTCTTCTTCCCTTCGTTCTCTCTCTCGGGACCTCAACAAATTTCTTCACCTTCTTCTATTTTCATCAATTAAACCTTCATATATTCCATCCTACATCAAAAATCACTCCCCTATTCCATTCTTCAACCAAAAAATCATTCACCCATTCTATTTTCATCAAAAATCACAAAAAAAAAGTAGTGGTTCTTCTCCAAATTTTATTTTTCGTTTTTTCACCCAAGTAAGTTTATTCAACTAAATTGTTAATTTATGTTTGTTATTTGATTTTATTATTTTGTTGCTAAAATTTTTTTTTTTTTTTTTTTTGCAGTTGGTTTACTCCAAATCTTTCATTATTTTTCTAGCGAATTTTCGTCAGAAGGTATGTTTACTCTAAATCTTCCATTATTTTTGTAGTTGACAATAATGATATAACACAACAAATATACACACACATGTACTTTAGGGTTAATTAAGCATATGTTTGATTTGATGTACTACTATATATATATATATCAAGCAACATTGTAAATTATTTTTTTGAAAGAAAAACGTATATATATATATAGTGTGTGTGTGAGAGAGAGAATTTTGATCCTCCTACATAATTTGACCCAAAAGAGAGAGAATTCCAACAAGGATTTCAATTTCCCATTATTTCCAACTTACCCCTTCCCTTCCCCCCATGCATTAAATTCAATTCTTATTTATTCATTTACTTTTCTTTTATTATTATTATTATTATTTACTCTAATATAATATATATATATACACTCTCATTGGCTTCAACTCAATAATCATAATTATATATAATTGTTATTAAATAAAATCCCTTTGATAGACATTTAAACTGATTAATAATTCTAAACAAGCCAGAATAGATGCACTAAGATAGTTCATTCAACTATTAATAAGAAACTAAACAAGAAACAATGACATGTAAGGGTGTATCGGCTAACTTGCCAACTTTGCCTTTGCTGCCCTCTAACATCAACATGGACACCGAGACTTTTTTGGTTACTCAAGCATTATTAAAAATCTTGTTAATTGTACAAATGACTTCACAACTTATGCTCACGGAGCTAGATGTTAGAGGGGTCATTATTAACCATATATATAGTTTGATTTCGATAAGTGCCAGACGATGATCTCAAATATTTTAGTGATTCACCGTCAATAAAAACACCATATTTCATAGAAGCCTTCGCTTCACATGAATCTCCATCTACTTTGAAAATTACACAAATTGCCAAAATTGATGTCTTTTTGTGGATAGTATTATAGGCTAACACTTTGAACTTTGTAGTAGTTTGACGACCGAACTATTCTGGGATCATATAGTTCATAGAATGAACTCTCTTGATTCTGATTCATTTAATTTATCCTATAAAACATAAATTAATATGCAAAAAAGATATGTAAGGAACCTTATATGGACAAAGATATTAATAAGACGGTGGGACAAACTAACAATTTCTACATGATCAAAATCAACACTTGAATATTATGCATATCATCAAATTCATGGCTAGAAAGCAAGTTTTTTTTTTCTTGTTGTCACAATGATTGTACTACCTATACCAAACCAATCATACTCACCAACCAATGCTTCTAATTGCCAATGCTTGTCCATATCATCAAAAAATATAAGAACTTTTTTTAAGCACACTCTCTTCCTTATGCTATTTTTTCCTTGGTCAGAAGATCCAACCTTCAAATTCGCCTTTAAGATCTCAAAAAGTAGTTGTTCCTGTAGTTTATATAGACCATTGCATTGCGTAGAAGTTTCTCTAACTTTTGGAAGATGCCTTCAAATTGATTAGCAATTTTGTTTAACAAAGCTTTGGCCAAGATTGTCTTACCAATGCCATACATTCCCATCATATAAACACCATTATTGGATACATCACGGGAGGATGCTAACATCATAACTTTCAGTTGGGAATCAATTCTAACTAGATGTTTGTCAACATTTAGTTGCAAGCAATTTACTATTGACAAAACATACTGAACAAGGTTCTGAATAACCTTACTCTCATTTTTGACATTAAGAGTATGTTAGATTTACCTTTTCACCTTTTCAAATATCTGCTTTTAAAAATAATCCACTTTGATAAAATAAAAAATAAATTTGAAGTGTTTGACACACTCACAATAATTTTTGAAACACATTGAAAGCTTAGTTTGAACAGTATTTTTTTTTTATAAAAAATGTTTAAACAAAAATGACTTTTCTCCAATAATCCAAACACGTGATACGTGCATCATCTAGAGATAAGATTGCATTTTGACATTGAATCTTTATAAGATTAAAACAAGTCTTATTTATTGTTGGGATCATTAATCTATGTATCCATGCATGGAAGCAGTGATAATAATAATAATACCTAGTACTTGAAATATGCCAACCAAACAAAGAAGCACCAATAGTAAAAGCTTCCTTCCATGTTTCAATCCTGTCGTTGTTCATAAACCATCGATGTTGGGCCAAAGCTTGACCAAAACTATCATTTTGTCTTCATACATTGTTCATACTCCATTTCGACGCAGGGCTAGCTCAAGATGAGTACTAGTAAAGTTTGATCGAGTATCGACTCCTTTGAAGCTTAGGAACACATCGTATAATCCACTTCAAATTTGAATTAGAACCCATGTCAATTCCAAAATGGTGAATCTAAAATTCAGACTGAAACCAAAGAACAAAATGGGTTTCTGATCTGTGAATATGCAAACAATTTTTCAAGTTGAATTATTAAACTTTAAGAAATTTGCCAGTTTATTTGTATTATTCTAATATTATATTTTACTGATTCACATTTAAATTAAAACTCATGCATTAAAGTCAATTTTTGTAGGTTTACAATATTTTAACTTTATGGTTGTAACCTTCTCCTTTCCTACAACATACAAATTAAGATAAAAAGCCTATATACAAGTAACAATGATTCATTTTGTGTTGCAGTCTTGAATAATATATTGCATGGCACTTCGAACGATCTAAGTATCCAAGTTTAGAAAAGTGCATTATATAAACTTTCAAACGAAATACTATAATGTTTTTTGTAATCACTACAAGAAAGGGGATCTCCCGATGCACAAAAACGTTAAGAGATATACGAAAACGCATAAGAAAATGATCTAATAAAAATGTTATCTATTTAACCTATGAACTTAGCTAATATACTATTAGCTTAAATAAATAATTATATACTATAATGTTCACATCTTGGAATATTGTCGTAATTATGCAATTATGCTATAATTTGGTGTATAGTATCTTTGTTGATACTTTCCTTGTGTTGTATTTACCTTGTCTATAATTACATGTAATTATGATATTTTATAATAAAAATACCAATATTCAATAAAAGACAAAATGGTATCAGAGTCCTAATTTTTTTTTCATCAGAATCTTTATTGCCCCTAGTCTTTGCCGTCCGCCAACCTTCTTCACTCCAGATCTCCGATGGCTATCTACGAAAACCGCCTTAGTCCAGATCTCCGACAAGATCTCTGAAGCATCCAACCCAACCGATTCCAGATCTAGTAAGCAGTCACTAATTTCTGTCGCTCAAGCCAGTCGTCGGTCCCCGTTTTCTTTGTCGTCGATCATCTCCCCTCCATCTCTGATGGCCATCTCTATTCCAAATCTCTGACGACCGCCACAGTTTAGATCTCTGACGAGATCTTTGAAGCAAACCCAACCAATTTTAGATCTCTCGCACGTCTGCCAATTTTCGTTGCTCACCCAGCCGTAGGTCCTCGTTCTTTTAGCCGCTGGTTCTCCTTGTTCCGTGTACCCCAGATTTGTCCATTGTAGTTCTCCAAATTATTGTTCCATTGTAGTTTGTAATCTATAGCTTTGATTCTAGATGTCAATTCCTTTTTCTGTTCTAGATAACGTCGTCCTCATTACTGTTTTAAGATTTGTTGCTTTAATATTTGTGATTTATGATTTTTATGTAGATGGAGAAGAATGACATTGCTCGTTCCATTAGCACCATACTTCATGGCTCCAATTATATCACTTAGGCTCACCAAATGAGGAGTTTTCTAATCGGTGCAAAGTTATGGCGAATAGTTACTAGAGATATCACCAAACCCACTCCTCCCAAAAAAACCATTGAGGATGATGATACATACTCTTTTGATGTTATTGTTCAAGAAACTATGGTAGAGGATGACAAGTACATTGAAAAACTTGAGGATTGGAATAGAAAAAATCATCAAATCATCACTTGGTTGGGTAACACCTCTATTCCAACAATTCATACTCAATTTGATCCATTTAATACTGCAAAAGATCTTTGGGATTTTCTATCAACAGGTTTCAGTCTATTAGGCTTGCTCATTATTATCAATTACACTCTCCTCTTGTTAGTCTAAACCAGGAGGGAGGACAATATGTGAATGAGTATCTTGCCACCCTACAGCCAATTTGGACTCAGCTAGACCAGGTAAAAATTAGTCATGACTATATTCACCTTATAAAAGTCCTTATGGGTCTACGTCTAGAGTATGAATTAGTTCGGATTGCTCTGTTACATCACAACCCTCTACCATCTCTCGATACCGCCATTTAGAAAATTTTATGAAGAAAAATGGCTTGGTATTTTCTCTTCTTTGCCCTTTGATGTCGCTCTTGCAACCACTCATCCACGACCTGCTAATGAGTTCACTTTCTGCAAAAAATTTAAACTTTATGGTCAAAAGTTTGCTAACTGTCCTACTATTGAGTACAGGTATTGTCACAAGCGAGATCACATCTTGGAAAATTTTCCTACTCGCCCTTCTGGTAGCTCATATAAATCCAAGTCTTCTCCTAAAACTAGTTCTCAACCTGTTGTTGCTACTGCCAACTCATCTGATATCATTGTACCTCAGAATTTTCAGTTAAATATATGTATGACTTTCTAAAAAAGGTAATCTCTTCAACTCTACTGCTCTTGTTGTCACTTCAGGTACTTCTTGGCTCCTTGATTTGGCTTGTTGTAATTATATGACCTGACATTTCGTTATTAACCTCCCCTATTCTTATTCAATCCCTTCCCTCAATTTATTTTGCTGATGGTATGGGTGAAAACGGGTTGGATTGGGACACATTCTCAGCCTAACCCATATTTTTAGGTTATTTGGGTTGACAACTCGAATAACTCGAATTTAGTTTTCAACCCAACCCAACCCAACCCATAAAATGTGGGTTGAGTTGGGTTGGGTTGTCGGGTTGTATACTTTTTTTTTCTTTTTTTGTTTCTAGTTTTTAATTATTATAAAAGTTATAAATTGTTGTATTTAAATTTCAAACATAAATAATTCAAAATTTCATACAATAAAATAAATTCAAAACTTGAAACATTCATAAATTAAAAGTTACAAACATAAATAAATTCGAAGTTCTTAAAATACACAAATAAATTCAAAGTTTTTAAAATAAAAAAACCCAAACATCACCCATAAATGTTCATAGTTCATTTTTTATAACAAAATGAATAATAAAGTTCAAGATACAGCTAATATAAATTTGAAGTCCATTGAAGCATCCCAAGCATTTAAATTTGTCCTGAAAAATTAAAAAAAAATATCAAGTAAGTAGTTTAAATATATAAAATAAACGAAATGACAAAAATACAAATATTCAACTTAGTAACTTACCATGAAAATTGCCAACCTATAGATCATGTTTGTGACGTGATAGAAGGTTTGATACTATCTAAAAATACAAAATAAAATTATAAAGTGTCGTACAACTATATAAGAGTACAATTTTCAATAAGAATAAAAGAAAGTTAAAGACTTACAGTTCTCAATTTTTTCATAAATTTCCATTTCTTCAAGCTCCGGACAAATATCTAATTAGGTTGTTTTACCATAAACCCAATTTTGTGTACAAATCAAAGCTTCCACTGTTTTAGGTGATAAGGAACTCCTAAAAGAATCCAGAATCCTTCCTCCAGTATTGAATGCAGATTCAGAAGCCACAGTAGACATCGGAACGACAAAAACATCTTGAGCAATTTTTGACAGAATTCGATACTTAACCCCGTTCAATTTCCACCAAGTTAAAACATCAAACTGATCATTTAGCTCCTCACAAGGGTCAGATAAATACCGATCAACATCATTCCTCATTCTAAAGTATTTTGTTCTTGTCTTCTTCTCTTGTAGCGTGATAATACTCTACAACCTGCGTCAGTTTCCACCGTAGTTCCCAAACACAATAGTCTCTACTTGTTCACAAACAACATCTTGACCACTCAAATTATTACGAAAGACTAAGCCATCAACTTGTGATTTGTAACAATTATACATTGTCATCAAGTAAGCTTCAATCTCATCAACAAAAACTTTAACCATAACATCATCATGTATACTTTCAAAGCAAAAGCCA
>JBBPDI010071079.1:0-16745 GCA_037974545.1 Cucumis variabilis
TAGAATGAGCTAAGGACATGGTACCACATATTGAAAACACACATTTTATTATCTCTAACATCATGTCGAAGGACTTGTTTCTCCAACCATTGAGAACTTTCACATGCATCATCGTAACAAAAAAGTTAAAAGCTCACTAGTCGTCGTTGGACTTCCACCTTCAAATTAGCAAAGGATGATAGCGGTGGGCTTGCTGGTCGTCGTTGGACGATGGCTTTTGTTGGTTGTCATCGGACGATAAGCTCGCTGGTCGACGACGTGAAAGAGAGAAGGAGAGGGAGAGATGGTGTCCGCAAGAAGGAGGGGGGCTTAGTGCTTCAACGAAGAAGAAGAGAAATTTGTCCTCTTGCTTTTTTATTTTATTATTTTTATTCATTTAAAAGAAAAGAAAATTACCATGTTTCCCCTCATTCCAAAATAAATCCAAGCCTTACACCAAACTAAATTTTGTTCCATTCCTAAAACAAATTCAACCATAAGAATTGATAATTAGATCTTCAACTTGTTTTCAACTTAGAAAATATTAAATAAAAAAATAGAAGGGAATGAGAGCTTACACAGATACTGTAAATTTTAGTTCCAACTTTCGAAACCGATCAATAATAGCCATTATCGTTGATAAAAGTCTATCAACAACCAAGTCTATTAAATTTAGTTGTATTTGCATTTTTTTAAAAAAATATTGGAGCACACTTAATTATTAGCCTAAGGGTTAATTTCACACACCCATAAATTTAGTATAGATCAAAGGGTCAATTTTATGATTTTTATCTAATATATACATAAAAAATTGTAATTATATTAATATCAGTAGTTAGCATCTTGGTAAAAGCTATATCTAGGCCTCGTCAGACACAAGTTTAAGCCCTCTTCAGACACAAGTTTAAGCCTCACTCTTTACAATTTTATCGAATTGTTTTTACTAAACTACAAAATCCTCGTGTCCTAGTTCTCAGTATTTATTATTTATTATTATCAATTATATACCTTTTTTTTTTTGTTATAAACCAACATGGTAATTTACAGATGTTGGACACATATATGAGAATGTGGAATTTTCTGACATTAACGGAATGTGTTGTCACTGTTGTGAGGAAGAAAAATGAAACTATGGAATAAGAGACATATATGAGAGTAGAGTGTGGTTGGAGTTTAATTGTGGTACTAAATGTTGATTTATTTAAATATTATAATATTACTAATGTGGTGCATGTGTGCATTATTGTTATTTTATTTTTTAGACCTATTATTTTTATTAGATCTATTAAGTAAAAAATAAGACAACTCTAATTAAACATTTTGATGGAAGAAATCTATATAAAGAGTACTAGTGATGGGTCCTCACTCTATCTCATTCAAGTAGTTCTTTTTATCCAAAAATCTAATTAAGTTTTATTAAAAAAAGCTAAGGGAGAGAAACACAATCTTTTATAAAACGTCCATTATCATAAATCAAGGTACATTATTCTAACTAATGTTGTTGTGAAATCCATCTTGTTCAAAGACATTGACATTTATTGTTTTATACAATATTAAAACTTTATTTTATAATAAACTTACACTCCATTGTTTCTTGTATACATGCATCCGAAGGGCTGGTGTTTACATTCAAGTTTTGCACTCTTTTTTTTTATTGTCATACGATAGTCATGTTATAATTTTGAATCTATATATTCTCCAATCAAGGTATTTTGTAGATAAGGTGAAGGACAAGAGGGGTAAAGATATTGATGTAAGTTCTTGGGCACAAGAATTTGCCGAACACCTTCGCAATGAAATGTCCACAACATGTTTGATGAAATGACTGAATGATGACATTGTTTTTTTTTTTTTTGGGTCATTGGTTATTGATAACAGTCCACTAGTCAGATTATTTAAAATTTTAGCTTATTAGTTGGTTATTTAATATTTTTCTATGAAATGGGGTGATACTCAAAAAGCTATAGAGGTTCTGTTTGATTGAACACATGCCTTCCATGTTTTATTTGAGTCGATGTGTAGGAAATGGCAAGGCTTCAAGGCTTCTTTTGGGGTTCTTGAAGTTGTTGACCTTATAACTTTGAATTAAAAAAAAATTGTTTGTTGCCTAATAATTAGTAGAGTAAATTAGAGGTACTTCTCTCTTATATTCAATAGTAAAAGTTAGTCCACCACATTACTGAAGAATTTCGTTGGACTTTGTGAGATAATGTAAGTAGAAAAAATTGTTGTTTTCTTGTCTTTGAAGTTGTTAAGTCTACATAAAGCAATATCTTAAGTTGTGCTTATTTAGTTAGAATTGTTGTTTTTACCGTATTAAGAGAGAATGTTTGAGTTGAGTTGACTCTTATTCTATTGTTGTTTATTTTTTTTTTGAAAGATATGCTCGAGTGCCAAACGTATATTCAGTGAACTCCATGAAAAAACCTTTTGTTGTGGAGCTTGATCTTCGAGGTATTTATTATGTTTAATTTTGTTGATCATTTCCAATATTAATAATTGTTTGAAGAACCATTTTTATGACCTTGAAAATGTCATGATCTTGGAATTTATATAATTTTGTTCGGTTGCTAGTGGAAAGGGAATCATGATCTTAAAGAAATTATTCTGATTATCCGAGCTAGTGTAAAGAGAGTATGTGCATATGTGGGAAGCTAAGATATGCTCATTTTATAAGAAAGGTTAACATAACTTCCATAAAGTATATTATTTAACTTATTATTAAACTTCTGAATTGTTTTTTAGAAGCAAATTACAGTTGGTTTTGTTAATCTTTTTGTTGAAAATAATAGTTTATTGAAAGAAAGATATATTTTAACTTTGTTGGACTACTCACTGGAAGTACTTTCCTATTTTATTTTTGTTCTCTAGATTTGTCGCTCCATTCATAAGATTCGTTCAATTTTGTTCCATTCATTAGATCCATGATTAAATCACCTCAAATACCATTGGTAGCCACTCGATCTTGAGCTCTCAAGGCCAGGAATTGAAAACCCATTTTTTTGGAAGTCTCTCTTTGATGGTTTTGTTTATGTTTTTTTTTTTTGTCCACCTCGGGTCGCAAAATATTAATGGTGAAAACTAAGAAATTTTTCCTTTGTTCATCTTCTATATGGTTGATTAGATATTGTTTGTAGAATGATTGAAGTCATATCGGGTTGAAACCTAAGTGATTGTGTAGATTTTTTTATAATTCTTCTTTTTAGTTTTCAGCCTAATGATCTCCCCCGTACCATTGTACAGTGATGTTGTTTCTCACATATATATACATTCATGATATATATTTTTTTCTTAAGGTGATGTAGGTATATGAGTTGGCTTGCAACTCCGAACAATCTTGATTAGCCAACAATTCCCTAAACCTTAAACCTCAAAAGCCAATTAATTTCTTTTTAAACTAATTGAATCTCTCAAAAGCCAATTAATTTTTTTAAAACTAATTGAATCTCTTGAACTCTTCAAACTTGATGAAGTCTCATTCAATAACTATTTATTCTTAAAGTTTAATAAAGTCTCGTCTAATACTATTTGGCTTTTGAAAAATAAAAGCTTATAAACATTACTATTTCTGTTGGAATTTATGTCCTAAAATTCGTAATTTGTAGTTTCAAATCATATTTTATTCAATAAACTTGTTATTGAGAAATTATTAGTGAAATTGAATACTATAATCTTGAATCCAATAAACTAAGGTCTTGATGCTATCTTGAGTAAACTTGAACTTTATGGAGGGACATAAATGTGGATCAAGTTTGAGTATATAGCCTAAACGGTCTTTATTATATGAATAAGGTTAATTGGGTGCGTTATTCTAGGGACACTATGGATGTGGCTTGCTTTGTAGTTAGTACAAACAATGTGATTATAAATCGTTCATGTGAAGACATGAAAGTGGAGCATCCTATGTAAAGAGTTTACATAAGACTAGAACCATAAAATAGTCACTTTTACGTACTATTAATCTATAAAAAACTGACTATTTCAATCGTTGATGACCTAGGTAACTTACTATTAATCCTAAGCTAACTATGAACTTTTGTTAATATGAGATTATATATCCTTAGATTTGCAAAGGTGTGGGCAACTAGTTGAACAACGCTGGCCTAATATATAAGCCTTCTATTTTAGGATTAAGACCAAGTGGATAGTTATAGACATAGGGTGCATGACAGAATTCACTTCTACCCACTAGAAGGTTAGTAGATAGATTGTTCCCTTAAGAACTGAATTCAGGTCTTGAACAATAAGCCTCATCCTCTCATTGACCCAAGAGAGATTTAATTTATAGGTTGCACCTTAAATTAATTGTTAAATTAGTGGATCAATGGAACTTTGAACAATATGTATAAAGGGATTAAAGCCCTTGGTAGTGGAAGATTTTACAAAGACCTTAAATCAATTTAATTGAAAACTTAAAAATACCGTACATTGACAAAATAATACATAAACTAATTTCTAATCATGCTTTTAAATTAAAAGATAGAGATAATTTCATAATATAGTAACTTAATTACTCTCATTGACGTCTCTGAATCTACAAATAACCGAATTGAAGACACTACCCATTGGAGACCTTCCTATTCTCTAGGATGAGATTGATTTGTGGAAACCAATTGGAATGGAAAAAAAGCTTTTTTGAGAGGTTCGAGAGAATTCGCAAAAAAGCAAAGACTTAGGTTGAAAAAACTTGTTTTCTTTTACGTATTTCTAACTCCTTCCTCTTCAAGAAGTTGGAGAGAATCATAAGATTCTATTAATTTTAAAAAATATATTAAATTAATAAAAATATTAAATTAACTAATTAGTTAATTAAATCATATTTAATTAATATTTAATTTAAATCATATTTAATGAATATCTCTCACATATCATATAATTTTAATTTAATTATTTTAATTAAATCAAATTTAATAAAATAAAATAAAACTAAACTATTAATTAGTTCCCTAATTAATTAATTATTAAATTAAATATCTTATCTGTAATTTAATTCAAATTTGAATCATATTCAAAAATAAATTTATCTCATAACCTATAGTTTTAATGTGTATCATATCGCATTAAATTTTAACCTATAGTTTTAATATGAATCCAAATCACATTAAATTAATATTTAAAATTATTCAGATTTTTTATCTGTCATGAATTAATTTTGAATCATATCCAAAATTAAATTTATATAATAAAGTTTAATTAAAATATAAACTTTATATTATAATGTATCACCATACATTATACTAATTTCCAAAGTAAGTATAAACATTTCAAATTACAACAAATATAAATAAATCTCATTACCCTTTACAAGCTAGGAAGGAGACCTAATGGACCTACAGATCAAAAGCTACAACGATATAAGATTAATTGGCTAAACTCATTAATCACATTAATTAATGTTCGTTAACTGTGTGTACACTCCACTAAAGACTCACAGCTAAACGCTTCTCACTATAGATATATTTTTGTGTCCACGGATATATGCTGATAACAGTAAGTTAGTCCTTACAGAATATTTGTAACACCAGCTGGATCAAATTACCGTTTTACCCATGGGTTACTTTTAGTCCTTAAATACCAGTGCTCCTCTAATGAACAATCAGTTTATGGTTCAACCAATAAACAGAAACCCCTCTCGTGCCATAGAGAGGGTAGGATCCTTTATTCAAGTTCCAAAGACACCATGTAACGGAACACTCATTTACTGACCCTAAAGTTGAGAATGAATGAATTTTATCTTGTGTGATTATGTTTATAGCTTCTCACTCGATCTTATCCCCAAAATGATAAGCATATTGAGTTGGCAATCTGACCACTCTTACCCGTATAAATCAAAGGACAATCTATCACGAAAAGGAGTTCATAATACACTCAGGATTATGACTAAGTTACCTAGGTCATCCTAATGAAATAGAAACTTAATTAGTTAACAGAGTTACATCTAGTGGTTACTATTTCGTGATATGGTTTTATGATTATTGTGTTTGTATATCAAATACAAAGTAAGTTGCATTCATAGTGTTACTAGAATAAGGTACTCAGTCTTATCCATATACTATAGATTCTTTAAGTTGATCTCGAACATTGATCCATGTATGTCTCTACATACTATTCAAGGCTCATAAAAAAACTTAGGATGTTACTTTATTGGATTTAGGTTATTAAGAAAAAGTTAATAATATAATCAATAACATTAATTGAAATATTAATAATAACACTTTATTAATAAATAACGATCAATTAATTATATTTACTATCTACGAGTTTTAGGACATAAATCCCAACAACGTAATCTTGGGGATAAATCAATATTTTGACCTAGCTGAGATTACAAACAACCTATGAAGGAATAACTTATTATTCATTGTTATATTAGATAGAGACAAATATATCTATCGTGAGGAAAGTGCAACTACGAGACTTTAGTGGAATGATCCATTAGTTAAAGAATGTTGATTATGTGAGACCCGTGTTAGGATAGAAGTTTGATCTCGAGGCTATGCCAGACCGAGATGAAGGATGAAAGGGTTTTAGATAAAGGATCTTGAGCAATCAAATGGGATCTCTGGCAAACTTGAAGGCAGAAGTATAATCCTAGGGCACTCTTGATGCTTGTTGGTCTGAGATTTAAAGAAAAGAAAGAATTATAAAGAGTTCTTGGGGAAATCTCGTTGTTGGTTCAACCAAGATTATAAGAAAAGAAAAGAAATTAGAGGAATCTCAAGTAATCTCGAGCCAAGTTTGATCGAGATTGAATTTAAAGAAGCAAGTATAAGGAGATCTCGGGCCATCTCAGGGACGAGTCAGACCGAGATCATTGGTAAAAGAGGAAATTTTAAGGATCTTGAAGTTGTACCGGCCAAGGCTGGAGACGAAGTGATCTCAGGCCAATTCCAACCAAGAACATTAAAAACTTAAGTGTTTGGTGAGTTGGATTCTAGGTGTATAAATATGTAAAGACTTACATTTTGGCAAATAAAAGGTGTAAGCTCAAAATTAAGAGGTGAAAGGTGAATAGAAAATATGAAATTAAGTGTCACAAATCAATTATAAACAAAAAGGAAAATTGGAGGTGTAAGTTCATAAGTTATTCATAGAAGTTCTCATAAAAAATTAGTTAAAGTATTAAGGCTATTGAGGAAAGGAAGAGTTCAAGCTAAGGGAGGAAACTTCAAAATTTGTGAGTGATTTTCGAAAGAAATATTTTAAAAGTTTTCTTTCTAAGTCTTTTGTTGTACGCATACATTATTATATGTTATTATTGTTGATGTTGATGTTGTTTATGTAAAAGAAAGTTTCTAAATGATATTTCTTGATTAATTATTATGATGCTAACTATTATGTGGTGTACACATAATGAGTAAAGGTATAAAGAGTACGACCTAAGCAACGAAAAATAAATCAGAGAGATTCCTCAAAGGATGTTAGTGAAAGGAAAGGAATCTTGAGTCTTTGTGAGGGAATGGTTCATGTTCTCGGTAGGAAGGAAAAAGTAAAAGCTAATGTGTGATTGCATTGTATTCCCCCAAAAAAGTTTCAAAGTATCACTTACTAAGTCATCGACTTATGTTTTAAGTTTTTCCTTTCCCAAGATTCAGGCGTTGAGGCAAAGTTTGGGTTAAATAAGGCAAGCATATTGCAAGGCGATTAAAGATAGAAGCTGGACCAGGTGTTCTAAAGTTTAAGTTATTAAAGTTTATGTACTTAAGAATTTATGTATCATGATTATAGAACACATGTGTTTAGTGAATAAAAGTGAAGTTGCGTTATTTGTTATTCTGCTGCGTTATGGTGTTGGGGTGTTCTTTAGAGGCTTAGTAGTTTAAGAAGGACTTAAGCGAGAGTTCTGGTGTTTCACATTAGAGGCTCCAAAATTTCTGAAGTCGGGTTTTGTTTTGCACGGCAAGTAAGAACATGTGCTGGACGGAGCGTGATAGATTAGCTTGGTCTAAAAGGGCTTAGCCAGTTAATCGTGGATCGTTGGAGCCCATGATCTATAGGTCTATTAGGTTCCGCTACTAGCTCATATGGAATTAACTTATAACAGTATGTTGGATTAGTTCGAATAGTTCAAATTAAGCAAAAAGAGAGAAACCATCAAGTATATGTGATATAGTGGTTAGTTATTAGTTTGGAGATAGAGCTTTTATATTTAAATATGATCTAAATTAAAAAAAATATGTATACGATTCATATTTCGAAGCTCGAAAGTGATGGAAATGGTCAAAATTATAAAAAGTCAAAGAGTTGACTTTTGACTTTGAAAAATCAAACTTTAACCAAAAATTTATTCAAATGTGATTTAAATTTCAAAAAAATGAATATGGATTCATACTCGAGAGGTTGGAATTAGTCAAGATGGA
Source organism: Cucumis variabilis (assembly GCA_037974545.1). Lineage (NCBI taxonomy): Eukaryota > Viridiplantae > Streptophyta > Magnoliopsida > Cucurbitales > Cucurbitaceae > Cucumis > Cucumis variabilis. The sequence continues at coordinate 8,340 of JBBPDI010071079.1, forward strand.
AAAAATGGTAAAGGATCAAAATGTTGACTTTTAACTTTGACTTGAATGGTGAAATGATCATTTTACCCTTTGACTAAAGTTAGTAGAAAAATTCAATATATTTTTATTTGATAATCTCACTAACTCTTAATTGTAGTGGGTTGTGTGGAGGTTCAAGGTGATGACACCAAGCTCACTATGAGAAAGTACATTATTGCACAATTCGACAAACTCATTAGTGGGCTTAGTGGTGATGACACCAACCTCACTAACATACATTTTGTCTATTTAAAGGGTGGTTATTCAAAGGGATAGGTGGAAATATAGCAATTAAATTCAAAATAATTAAATATATAAAAATATTTTTAAGAATTTACAAATTTAGCAAAATCTGTCAAAGTTTATCACTGATAAAACATGTTACAAATAATTGTCTATTACTGATAGACTCTGATCAACAATAGAAATCTATCATTGATAGATTTTACAATATTTGTAATTTTTAAAAATGTTGCTATATACTTAATTATTTTTCCTAAAATTACTACCAATTATAGTTACTTTTTTTCAAATGTGTAAAAAGACTTTGGAAAATTAGTTTATTTTTGTTTAAAAATAAAAATAAACTGACCAAAGTTCTCCTATCCCTAATCCAATTTCCATTTCTCAATCTCTCTCAAACCCTTCACTTATTGAGTCCCACAATCGATTCTAAGTTTGAAGAATAGCAGGTCAATTAGGGTAAATTTGATCCAATTTTTGTTGTAAATATCTACCTATCCATCAATTTCTATTCCATATCCATATGTTTAGCTCTTTTTTTTTTTTACTTTCCAACAAAATAGTTACAAATTTCATTTTTAGATTGAAAAACAAAACAAACTAACTTTAGAAAACTTTTTTTTTTCTTTTTCTTTTTTGACATTTTGTTTAACAATTAAAACGTTTTTTTTAAAAAAAAAATCAACACAATGTAAGTAGAAGAAAAAAAATATAAAAAAAAAAACCAAAAATCCAAGCTTAAGATGTCAAACTCAGGTCTGTTTGTATGGATTTTGAAAGATACACAACGTAACATTAAAAAAAAAAAAACAGCTAAAAGAATATTTATTACACTATTTTGTCAATTTTTCTACTTCGACAATTTTCCATTATCCAAACTTAAATTAATATTACTCATATAATTCCTTAGTTAAGGGGATGAAATTATTATTTGAAGCCTTTCAACTAGAGTTAATATGGTAAATCCCATGCCTTGTATTCATCTTTACAATTCTACAACTCAACCGAATTAAAACTGCTTTTAAATAATACTAGAAAATATTGATAGTATATGTGTGTTAATTTCATTATAACTTTATGAGTACAACAATTTTGAATGTGAGAATCAAATTAAACCCCTTATTTTTTTTAAAAAAATAGGGCTTTTAAAAAATATAACAAAAGTGGCAAAATATTTATACGATATAAAATAATTTCAAAAATGAAAAAAAAAAACTCAAAGGATCACAATAGAAAATATAAAAATTGTCCTATGATCAATGGCCATCGAGCGCATAATATATTTGAGAAGGAATCGTTTAGATTTGGATATTCTTTCCTACATGATCGTTTAGATTTCACTATTCAAATCTAATCAATTTTTTTTAAAAGATTTTTTTTGTACATGATCGTTTAGATTTGATCTTTTAAATTTGGTAGCCAAATCTCAACGATTTTTTTTCAAGATTTTTTGTACACGATCGTTTATATTTGAAAAACGATCATTTAGATTTAGTATACGGTCGTTTATATTTGGAACACGATCGTTTAAATTTGAACGTTTAAATTTGGCAATCGAAATCTAAACGATCTTTTAAAAATTATTCATTTAGATTTACTATTTTTTGTACATGATCATTTAGATTTGACTATCCAATATCTCAAAGATTTATTTTTACGATCTTTTATATTTGGAACAACCAAATAACAATTTGAAAAAAAATAAAAAGTAACTCTTTTATATTTGCTACACGATCTTGAACCAAATAAAAATTTGAAAAAAAATAAAAGAAAAACTGAGAAAGAGAAAAAGACAATGGAAAGAAAAAAAATCACAGAAAAGAAAGCAAGAAAGACATAAAAGGAAGAACAAACCTGAAATATTTTAAAAAAAAAAGATCAATTTCGTGCATTTTTTCATTTTTTACGTAAACCGTAAATATTTTACCGTTTTATTATATTTATGAAAATTAACCTAAGGAAAATCAGTTATTATTTTAATCTAAACTCAACAAAATTATATAAGTGATTGCAAATATTTCAAATATATATTTTGCTTCTTTCTAAATCCACGAACAATGCAGGAGACTATTTATAAGAAAGTAAGAAAGATTAAGTTTGATATTCCAATAGTTTTTTATGGAATTTGAAAAGATTAATAAATATATTAAAATAATATAAAGATTTTTTTTTTATCTTTTTAAAGGACATTTCCAATTCAACAACTACAAAAATTGGAAACGACCTTTTTTGTAATTATGAAAATATGAATATAAAATCTAAAACCCACTTAAGTGTAATAAATAAATTGATCTAACATTAATCTGAGTTGAATATATATGGTTATAGAATTGAAAAGAATTACATCATTATATAATTCTGTATGAATTATTCATTTTTAATACGAAATTAAAAATTGAATGAGGGATTTATTTGAAATTAAATATTTTGGACAAAATAGTCCAAAATTAATTCTTCAAGTTAATATAAGACTTTTTATTAAATAAAATATTAATAAATATTAAATAATATTAACTATCATATGTAATAAGAACTTTGTTTCCATAAACAAACTCTTGTAGACCTACATGAGTTAGTAACAAAACAAGAAAACAATGAAGAGTATGTTTGGTTTTCTAATTATCCACCTAATAACTTCAATAATTTAAAAGCATAAATAGTTTAATAAAAAATAATTAAAGATAGAATATCAATGATAGTATATTTAAAATTTAACAATGGATGGGTTGATTTAAAGTTTGGGAAGGGATAGAATTTTTTTAATAAGCCACCAGATAGAGTAAAATGATAAGGATTGATGGTAGTATCTTTAAAAGAAAAGAAAAATAGTATTCAAAAGGGAAAGGAAAGGAAAGTAGGAGGGAGAAATGGGTAGTGGATGAGAAGAGTTAGCACACGTGGGAATGGACAGGAGAGAAAGAAAAGCAGTGCACGGGGGCAACCTGATTTAACATCAAACAAAAACAAGACAGACATGCATCATGATTCTCACACCACCTACTTACAATTTCACTTTTCTCTTCCACTCCTACCATTTCCATCTTTTTCTTTTTCTTTTTCTTTTTCTTTCTTTTTTCTTAAAATTTATCTAAATTTTTTAAATCAATTCAAATTGCGAATGAATGATTCGTTACATACTCATGAAAGTCACTTTAAAGGCATAGCTGAAACAAGCAAAGCACCAACCAACAAATAAAAGTAAAAGAGAAGAGACAACACTGAAGTTGGTACCCAATTTGATGATATACTATCTACATGTAGAAGGGAGTATGTCCATGAAAAATAATCTATTAATATCAAAAGTAAACAAATTACAATGTAGTACTTTTCTGTACTAATCTGCTACATAGACACCCGTAGAGCTTAACTATATGAACATGTAGGCTCCCATTAGATGTAAGACTCCCTCTCATGTAAGCTAAGGCCCTTCCTAATTGTGGTAATATTGTTAGAGTCTTCACCTCGCCTCCTCCTTGGTTTATGTAAGACTCCCTTTCACAAAGATATCTTTTCTTGTGATTCAACAAACTCCAACTTACCGATGAAAGATATTTAGGCTCCCCTAAGATAGAGAATCTCCTCCCTGTGTCGAAGCCTTAGGCTCCCTCTAATACCAAGAATTCCTTCTTGATGACAAAGGTTTAGGCTCTTATAAGCTAGTTTACTCTTAAGTATGTTGCGAACAATGGTTGAAGATTGGACAAATAAACACGGTGAGCAACGAGTAATTACAATGAAGAATACAATGGTCTTATGAATGACTCTCGCTCAAACACAGTTGTTGCTTGCATTTATTGTTTTACTATATTTTAAGGAAAAGTTTTTGGTATAAAATTTTACCTAGGTTTTGTGAAATTTTATGTTATAACATAAAATTTGGTTTTTATTTTGTGTTGGTGAAAAAGTTTGCTTAAAATTTGAAATAACAAAAATATTTTTTAAAGAAATTAAACTTAATAGTATTTATGAAATTTTTCAAAAGTTCAATATAGTTTTTTAAAAAAAAACTTTAATAGATTTCATGCAAAACTAATCACAAGAGTATTTATAAACCTTTTACGAAAATTTAAGAACATTTTTTAAACTTTGAAAGTTTACGAAAGATTCTTACACCAACTATAAAGTGTATTAGGCATTTTTTTTTTGTATATAACTTAGCCTTTATATTATAGAAATTTTAACATGAACTATCTATTCTTACTATCTTAAATTACGGACTTACCAAAAGACTTAGAAAGAAATGTTTCCAGATAAATTTTAATATAATATATCAAACTATTCACCTCTACACCATCTACTCTCTCTTCCTAACTTTCTTTTTTATAAACTTATATACATCTTATAAATTCTTTCCTATATTATTATTCTCCATCTATCTAAGTTCTTTTCTTTCTTTACCTATATTAATCAAACTTATTTATTTGAGTTTTTCTTGTTTACACCATGGAAGATATTGGAAAAAGGTAAATGTTGAAACTAAATTAAGAGACTAAACTTTGTGATTATATAATCTTAGGGATAAATAATATAAGATTATTCTATTATACGTATCGTGTAAGCTATGTATGTGAATTAATAATCGAAAGATTTAGAAGTATAATTGTAACATACCAAATCTTTTAGGGAATTTTCTTTTTTTTTTTTTCTTTGTTTTTTTTCTTCCTTCTTTACCTTTCTTCTTCCTTCTTTACCTTTCTTCTTTCTTTTCTTCCCTGTCAGCCGTCCCATTACCGCTCAGTTTTCTTCTGCCATCACCTTGTTGCCGCTCGCAGAACTTTATGTAGGGTGATTTTCATGAGTTTTGTATCGTCGGTTTTTTTACACCCATTAAGGTTTTGAATTAAGATTAATTTCGGTTAGATTGGAGATTTTTCTTCGCTTGGTTTTTATGGATTAAATTAAGGTTTAATTTAGAGAACTTTTGGGGTTATAACTTGCAAACATCCAACAAGGTCGGGTTTGGAGTTTTGACATCAATTGAAAAAGCAAATTGGAGAATTAAAGTTGAATTGTAATTATAATTTTATTGGATAAAATTATTAACTAGTTATGTCTATATTGGATTTGAGAATTATTTTGCAACCAATGGTTAAACTCTAAGCTTGAGGTAAGTGATTCTTCTACTAGATGTCCTTTCAATTGAGTCGAACACTCAAAAGTAGATAATTATCTTTTCTAGTTATGATACCATATAAATATTGTATGAACATTATTATATTGAGAAACTGTAGATTATGAAATTATACTAAAGCATATTGATCGTTAAATGTATCCTAAGATTAGCAATGACTGTAACTCTCCTGACATGCTTCTGTACACCTTATGTTTTATGTTTCTTTGGAGTCATTACTTATGCTATGATTCGTGTTTCCACAGGTTTAATACCTACAACATGTTTGTACATTATGCCTATGTTGGATCAAGTTATAAGTTCACTCAAAAGGCTTCGATAGGGAGATTATTTACAGAGTATTTTTATACTCATCCTTTCTTATTTAATGTTTTTAAGGTAAGGCAAGAACAAATTTGCTAACGACGAGTGAGACTTGTGATTGTGCCTTGTGGAATTAGAGGATTGCATCTTTTCATATTTGTTTTCAAATTATTTTAAAAGTTTTGATAGGATACTTAATGTTAGGATTATTTTATTTTATTTTATTACTATTATATATATATATATATAACTTTTTAGGGGACTCATCACCAAAGTTCTATTTATTTATTTATTAATTCTTTTAAAATTGTTTTCTTTTGTATCGTCAATCTTATTTTAAAATAAAAACTTTTACGTAAAACAATGAAATATTTTTAAAAATAGCAAAATAAATTAAAATATTTACAAACTATAGTAAAATTTTGGATTCTATCAATGATAATCTTCTATCACTATAGCATATCAATAACTATCAGTGATAGAATTTGTTATAGGTTGTAAATATTTTATCAAATTTGCTATTTTTTTAAAATATTCTTAAAACAATTTCGATTTTAATTTTATAATTTTGAAGTAATGACCTTAGCTAGAAATATCGAAAATTGGGTCGTTACAATAAGCTAATCAACAATCCATATTTTCATAAATGACCAAATCTTGAAATATTTCATTACAAGATTTTCTCTTAATTTTTGGACCAAATTAACCTTAATAGTAATTTTCTATATACCTTAATAAAGTTTTTTGGATTGTTACCATTTGAATTATATCAAGGATTAAACCAAAAATATTTTCAAATACGATTTTGTCATTAATTTATTAATATTTATGATTATTAGTTAATGTGTATTATTTTAACATTTGATTTATATGTCTTTATCCTTTCATTTTATGAATTTTGTTCATTAAATATATTTATTGTTTAATTTCAATTATATTTATTTTACACATTTTTTTGGTTTTTTTTTCAATGAGTCATTTCTCTCTTTTCTGAAGATACATTTCTGGTATTCAATTCAGTTCTGGATCATTTTCATATATACTGTGTGCGTGTTTTTCTTTTTTTCTTTTTTCTTTTTTGTAATATTTCATTTGTGATTAGTTTTTTTAGTATAGTTTAGGAGAATTTTTAAAAATAGTAGATTTTACAAAATATTTACAATCTATAGCAAATTTTATCACTGATAGTCACTAATATACTATAGTGATAGAAGACTATCAGTGATAGAATCTAAAATTTTGCTATAGCTTGTAAATATTTTAATTTATTTTTTATTTTTAAAAATGTCTCTATAACTACTTTTTATAGTATATTTTCCAAATTTATATTGTGGTATATTCATAATAAGTTTTTCAATTACATGATTTCTCATTTTGTAATTAACCTTTTTTCAATAAATAATGTGTTCAATAATATATAATGATAGGCAAGGGGTATTTTTATATATATTATGTTTTTTTTTCTTTAATTAGATTTTGTAGATTAATTTTTATAAATTTAACAAAATATCAAAATATTGATGGTCTGTGTAACAAAAACGAAACATGTATGAAGCAGGTAAAATATTTTCATAAATTCCAGATTTGCACTTGATATTTCAGACGATTTGTCACCTCTCTTTCTACTTTCTCTTTGCGATTTATTAATCCTCTTCCAAATTTCTTCAGCTCCTCTTCAAGATTTTTTTTCTTCTATTTTTATTCATCTTCTTTTTCTTTCTTTCTTAATCTTCTCTTTCTTTTTTCCATATTATCTTGATATGATCTAGACGATCACTAACATAGTCGACATGATCATTTAGCATGGTCAACACAATCGTTTAGATTGAAGCCATTTTTCAATTGTTTGAAAAGAACTACACGATTGTGTGGATATGATCTAAACAGTCGCACACCATAGTCGACATGATCGATTAACAAGGTCAACATGATTGTTTATATTTAAAATCTTTTTCCCATCGTTTAAAAAGAACTACACAATCATGTGGATATGATCTAAACAATCACTTACTAGTCAACACGATCGTCATAGTCAACACGATCGTTTATATTTAAACCCCTTTTCTCATCATTTAAAAAGAACTACATGATCGCGTGTGGATATGATCTAAAGGATCGCTTACCATAGTTAACACGATCATTTAGCTTGGTCAACACAAGCATTTATATTTGAAGCATCTTTTCCATCATTAAAAAAATTGCATGATTGTGTTGATACTGCCTACACAATCATGTATCATTGTCTACACAATCGCGTATCATGATCGTTTAGAAGAAGAATTACGTACATGTGATCGATTAATCGTGTGATGACTAAGATATTTTATGTATTTTTCACTGTAAACCTGTAAGCTTTTATTTTTCAAAGTTGTTCTATATAGTGTAAATATTTTGCCAGTTTATTATATTTTTTTAAAAACTCCTTTTTTTATAGTATATTTTCATATGTAATTGTTTTTTATATAGTACATTGGCCAAATATATATAATGTGGTATATTCAAGATTATCTTTTTTAATTACATATATTTTCTAATCTTTTAAATTTTTTTACTATGTTATATTTGCCATCTTCTTTTCTAATATTTATATTTAAAATATTTCCTCTAATATTTATTATATACCATGGGGAGGGTTTCATCCGTCCTAGCTTTTACTATATGTTGTGTTATAGTTTTAATATTTATTTTTCAAATATTTTTCTTTTAGGTGT
>JBBPDI010071097.1:0-16742 GCA_037974545.1 Cucumis variabilis
TGAAAAGTAAAGTTAAAAGACACTAAAAAGGAAAAATTTAGAAAGAAAAACATGTATTCTATATACATATTCACAAGATTAAAATCTTTTTGTATGTAATACCTAGTTTGAACTTTGAACTCTACTTAAAACTCCATAATTGTTTGGATGTGTGTGGTGAGACACACTTATAGTGTTGTAGTATCTGAAGTTTGGTTTCATACGTATCGAAGTGAAAACATTTTCCTTTTCAGGTTTGGCTACCTCGTATTTTAGGGGAGGTGCTGCCAAAATTTCTATAGATTTTTTATTTAAAAAGGTGTTTTATAAATCTTATGTTTGAAAAGAATGTATTAAGGAGTAGTTTCACACTACGATCTAGTTAAAGAGAAAGTCTAGAACGGGGTGTGACACTAATGGATTTGTTTCTAATATTTCACCATATGTGAACGACAAAGACAGGAAAATATCAGGTCCTAAGATAACGACTATCACATTTTTCTTCATGGACTTCTACCTAACGATATTCGAGCATACTTACCAAAGAATGTGTACACCGCTATTACTGAACTGTGTGGTTTTTTTCAACGTGTGTGTGAGGACGATAGTGAAGGGATTAAAGCTCTTGGAAGCTAAAGATTTTACTGAGATCTTAGATCAATTTAATTGGGAACATAAAAATACCATACATTGACAATAGTTACAAAAATAATTTTCTAATTATAGATTAGAAAAAGAAAAACTCACATAGTTTGACACCTCTGAATCTTCTAAAACTCTAAATTGGGGACAGCACCTGTCAGAGACCTTTCTATCCTCTGGGGTGAGATTGGTTTATGGGAACCAATTGGAATAGAAAAATGTTTTGAGAGAATAAGGACCAGCTAGGATAGAAGGAAGGAGACAGAGTTCTAGGAGTTGAGACCAGAAGCTTTACCTACCGCCCCGTGGGAAAAGAGGGAGATCGAAGTAGCCAGCCCTCGCTTTTTTTCTTATCTTTGAGAGAATTCACAAAGAGGTTAGGACTTGGGTTGAAAAACAAGTTTTCTTCTGCATATTTATAACTCCCTCTTCTTTAAGAAGTTAGAGAGAATCATGTGATTCTATTAATTTATAAATATTAAATTAATAAAAATATTAAATTGACTCATTAATTAATTAAATTATATTTAATTAATATTTCATTTAAATCATATTTAATGAATATTTGTCACATATCTTATAGTTTTAATTTAATTAATTTAGTTAAATCAAATTTAATCAAATAAAATAAAACTAAATTATTAATTAATTCTCCAATTAATTAAATGCTAAATTAAATATCTTATATTTAATTTAATTCAAATTTGAATCATATTCAAATATAAATTCCTCTCATAACCTATAGTTTTAATGTGTATCATATATGCATTGAATTTTAACCTATAGTTTTAATATGAATCCAAGTCACATTAAATTATTATTTGAACTCATTTAAATATTTTATCTCAAATAAATTAGTTTTGAATCATATCTAAAATTGAATTTATATAATAAAGTTTAATTAAAATATAAACTTTATACTATAATGTATTGTCATATATTATACTAATTCCTAAAGTAAATTTAGTATGAGATTAATTGGCTAATCTAAATAAATAAATCTTACTACCCTTTGCAAGCTAGGAAGGGGACCTAATTGAACTACTGATTAGAAGCTACAACAATATGAGATTAATTGGCTAAACTCATTAATAACATTAATCAATATTTGTTAACTGTGTGTGCACTTCACTAAAGACTCACAGGTGAACTCTTCTCACTGTAGATACATTTTTGTATATACGAATATAGACCGATAGCAATAAGTTAGTCCTTCACAAGTGTTCGTAACACCAGCTGGGTCAAATTACCATTTTTCTCATGGATTACCTCTAGTCCTTAAATATTAGTGCTCCTCTAACGAACAACCTATCTATGATCCAACCAATAAACAGAAACCTCTTTCGTACCTAGAGAGGGTAGGGTCCTTTTTTCAAGTTCCAAAAACACCATTTAAGGAAGCACTCAATCTACTTACCGTAAAGTCGGAAAGAAGTGAATTCCATCTTGTATGATTATGTTTCCAGCTCCCCACTCAGTCTTGTCCCCATAATGATAAGCATATTGAGTCATCAATCTGGTCACTCTCACCCATACAAATCAAAGGACAATCCCTCGCAAACAAGAATTCATAATACACTCAAGAGTAAGACTAAATTACCTAGGTCATCCTAATGAAATTGAAACCAACTAGTTAACGGAGTTACATCTAGTGGTTACTATTCATGGTTCGGTCTTATGCAAACTTATTGCATAGGATATCCTCACTCACATGTCACCTACACGAATGCATTGGATTATTGCGTTTATATCAAATACAAAGTGAGCTGTATCCATAGTGTTACCAAGGTAAGGTACCCAACCTTATCCCTATTCTATAGACCCTTTAAGTTGATTTCGAACATTGATCCCTGTATGTCTCTACATACTGTTCAAGACTCATCAAACAACTTATGATGTTAGTTTATTGGATTTAGGTTATTAAGACAAAGCGTATAATATAATCAATAACACTTATTGAAATAATAATATTTTATTAATAAATAATAGTCAATGAATTATATTTACTATCTACAAGTTTTAGGAAATAAAACCCAATAGATAAGTGATTTGGACCAATTACAACCAGATATCATTATCATATTTACTTTGCAAATTGGAAAAAAATATTTTCACCTGCCTTTTTCACCGTAATGGTACCTTGTTGTTCACTTACTCTATAAAGAAAAAGTCACTGGTGTGGTTAACTATAGTTGGGTGTATCCCATTGAGAGAAGTATACGCACACTAAAGCAGTATGTTTGAAACAAAGCACATTCCGAGGGATATGTGATGAATGAATCAAGTATTTTTTGTTTGAGATATCTAAGTGGTATTGAAACTTGATTTTCTTAAGATGAGCGAAATGATGATAGCATCTCTGAAGATGAGGTACTTGGTGTGTTTTTTTAAGTGTTCGTGCAGAACGTATGAACATTAGGTACGATCAGTTCACGATCTCTATCACAAGAAGAGAAATGGCAGGCACATTGGTACATCTTAAACACTGTAGATGAAATTGCAGAGTACTGCAAGTATGTACTTTGAACTCTATACCTCAAAAGAACTTTATGTTTTGTTAAGTTATAGTCGTCACAAGTACTCACAATTATGAAGTTTAGGAAGCACTTGAGGTTGATACGTCGTCAGACAAATAGCGCTATCGACATATTCAAAAGTCATCAACGGGCATTTTCTGATTCGTTGAGAGATCAGGTGTGTAGACTACATAAATCCATTTGAAATTTATCTAGGCTTATTTCAGACTTACATTCACTAACAAAACAATTTCAGGTCATTGAAACGCGTGAGAGGGACAACCTTTCTCATGATTTCTTCTTACTTGCATAGAACCTTGACCTACATTCGATGCTACAGTTGATTTATCGTAGATGGAGTACGATTTCACGTGATAGATGGTGATTTCCAATGCACAACACAAAATAGTGGAGTCATAGTAGTCGGTGAAAACAGTGCCAATGGAAGCGCCGACAACAATTTTTATGATGTATTAGATAAAGTTTTTTCCATTCAATATCCGGTGGAACACCGTGTTTGGCTATTCAAGTGTAGATGGTTTGACACAAACAATAATTAAAACAATAGAATAGACGTGGTATTAGGATACAAATCAATCAACACGTCCAGTTTTTGGTTTCTTGAGGGACTATTTCTTGCAATTCAAGCACATCAAGTCTTTTACATTGAGGACCCAAAAAATGGTGCCAATTGGAAGGTTGTCCAGGTGTTCCAAAATAAACTTATATGGGATGTGCCCAACGTGGATGATGTTGAGGATTAACAACTAAATGTACTCGAAATGATTATCGTACATCGTGTGGATGAAAAAATTGAGGATGATACCCTATGCAGACTCAATGTTGATCCTACAATGGTTGAAAGACCAATTATGTGTCATGTTGTTGACGACTTCATAAACGATGATGGTGAATAATTATTCGTTAAAAGTGGATCAAGCGATGACGAATAATAATAACGACAAATAATAATATTGATGAATCATGTAATCACATATTTTTTGTTTTTATATATTCAGTTTCAAGTACTCTCATATGTGTAATATGCTCAGTTACTACTATGTCTAATTTCCCTACCAATTTCGATGAAAGTGTTTCTCTTTTTTATTTTAAGGCTAATGAGTTCAATAATGTAGGAGGCACGTCATCAATGGGTGACACGTCAGGTTAGTCACCGTTACATACATAATTAATTGTATAAGTCTGGAGTTTGTTTTTGAAATTATTCTGATTTCGTAGATGGCACTCAGCCTACTGTTCGCACTCCTAGGAGATGGGAGCACTCGAAGAACATGGAGTTAGAACAATATATTGCAAAATATGTGAAAATCCCCATATCTATCACTCTAGGATAGGATAAGTCGATCTCGCCATACGTTGTTTGCTTCAATTGTACCATCAACGTGGTAAGGTGAGATACTTTTGCAGTTCACTTTCTTAAGTGGACTAACGTTACACTATAGTACATCGAGGTCATGAAGAGTGCTTTACGGGTAAGTTTTCAAAGCACTCGTACGTATATGGTACCTACGTATACATAGAATCCTAATCCGTGTGTATTTTTCTATTGTAGCATTGGTTTGTACTGGATTTCATGAATCTAACACTTCGATTGTTGAGCATCAAATGCTCACTACATGGATGGAGTTCAGGGGGTAGAACCACCGCCTTTTTAAAAAGATCAGGGATCCTAAACTGGCACCTGCCAATCTGCCCTCCAAATTGGAGAATCGTGTGGAAGATTGGCACTTCCATGTGATTTCAGGTGATTTAGAACTTTTAATGTTCCCACTTGGATGAAGTTCAGGGGGCATAACACCCGCCTTTTGATTGTTTGCATGTATGAGCAATCAACGATGAACATGGTTGCTAGAGTGAAGAAACCCTACAACCATAGTAGTAACACCAAGTCATTTTTACAAGGACAACACGACCTCTTTGAACAACAAGATCATCTAGTCGAGTTGTCAAGGTAACACACACTCGGGGTGGCCAGTTTGTTTCGTCGGCGGATGCGAATGCTCATGTAAGTTTCTATGATATTTTTGTCTTATTCTGTACATACATTTAATTTACTCATTTTACTTAATTAATAAATGCAGAATCAAATGCTGAAACTCCAGTTCCACCTTACCCCAGAGGGTTCTCAACAACTCTCTAGGGACAGGATATGCGAGGCAATCTTGGGTAGACAACCAGGATATTCAAAAGGTTTTGGTTGGTGCCTTAGACCAAAGTCCTGACACGCTATTGAGTTCTTTATCTACATTCCACGACCGAAGATGCTCACAAGGGAGGTTATCGATCTAAAAAGGCTTGTCTTCAAAAAGTAGAAGAAGTAAGTAACCAGAGGCATGAAGAAAATGCTCGATAGATGGAAGAAATGAAGAAGATGATTAAAGAACTCACTCGGGCAGCGAGAGGACCTTGATTTCATTAACGTATGTGATTTTCAACTTTTATGTTTTTTAATTTCTTATTGGTGATATATATTTAAATTTAATTTCATGTCATAGTAGGTTCAAAAGTATGGGGGAACTGCGTCCGCACCTCTTAGATTATGTTTTTAGTTTTCATTATTCATGTACTTTCTTAACTACGAACGTGTACTTTTTTGTATATTTGAATTAATTTTAATATAAATTCAGTTTCATATTTTATTAATTTTACGTTGCTGTTTTTTGAACTTTGAATGAATTTCGAATTCCATCCCAATAGCAAAAAGAAAATAAAAATATAATAAAAAAAATAAAAATATAATAAAAAAGGTTTTCCTAACGCACCAAATGCATCGAGACTAGACACCTCTCCCAATGCCGCGTCAGTCCAAGTTATGGCGATGCGATATCAGTCATTCATTTAAGCCGATGTACATAATCACTAGACACCTCTCCCAACGCCGCGTCAGTCCAAGTTATGGCGATGCGATATCAGTCATTCATTTAAGCCGATGTACATAATCGCTCGACACTAACCTATTGTCGATGCTTTGATCAGACATCGGTATTACCATATTGTCGACACACTGACCAAACGTCGGGATTACCTTATTGTTGATGTGTTGACCATGTCAGTGATGAATGCATCAGGTAAAATGTTTGATCAATGTTGTCTCGTTCATGCGTCGACGTTTCATATCATGAGACAACACTCACGACATGCACCTTGACGTGCAGTTCTACGTTGGCGTAGACTCTCCCAATGCATTTTTTTTTTGACGACGCATGTGTTCATCAACAAAACCCCTACTTCTTGTAATGTATGTTAACACCAAATATGCCAGTTCTACTTTATTTTTTATTTTATACCATGTTCTTCAAATTTGCTTCAAGATTCAATTTTGAAAAAAAGAAATTATAAATAAAGACAAGGAGCTAGCACTACAAGAAAGTTGACCATTTTCGAAGGTCAGAACCTTTGGAAGATGGTTTAATAGACCTTTGATATATCTTTTTTCGAATGTTATCTCAACCTTTGAAAAGTGTCGAAATAGATTTCGTCAAAATTTTTTTTTAAAGGTTTACTAACCTTTGAAAATTAATAATATTTGAAGCTTACATATCTTCAATAACGATTAAATTATTCATCGATAAATATTTATTATCAAATGATTTTTTTCGAAAGTTTTCATAAAAAAAAATTATCAACAATTATATACATCCTTCGAAAGTTCTCTCACTAAACCTTTTAGTACATTTAGTTACAGGTGTAATTGGGTCGGGTCGATTTTTCTTCAAAAAGATTGAAATCGAGATTTGATATTCAACATTATCTGCACTGTGCATCAAACCAAGACTCGAAAACGACTACACTCAAAGAACATGAAACACTTTCTAAAACAAGGTTGCTCACAAGCTGAATGCACAATTACAGAGATATCATTAACCATAGTAGAGAAGCATCAAAAATTCAAACGTAGTGGTAAATAAAGAAAAAGAAACAATTTTCAAGTATAAATCCTACTTCACTTTTTTTTTTTAAATGTGACCAATTGGTTCTTCCATGTGTGCAAGTTTACGAATAGAGTTTGCAAGAAGTTTATTTTTATAGTTTTATTTTCATGGGAAAAAGAATCAAGAGGATTACTGGTATAGGGAGACAAATCTCCTTCATTTTTCGTTAACTCCACAACAACCTTCTTCAAATTTGAATCCACATAGGGTAAAACCTCAGATGCTCTTGCAATTGATAGTCGTTACCACTGATCTATTACCAACCATCAGGAGGTTATGATCAATCAAATAAAAAATTAAGTAGAAAATGAAATCAATTACAAGGACTGGTGAGACTAATGGCGAAGGAAGTGAAAGGTTTGGTATGAACAATAACGATCTTGAATGAGAATTAATCGAAATGGAGAAGAAAGATGATTGACTAGGATCGGATAATGATCAATGTGAGCGTTAAAGAGGATGATGAAATAACCATCAAGCCCTAAGGATTTGGTATTCATAGCATCCGTTGCCCAACATCCACACTAAAATTTAAACATGAAATTAAACAATTGGAATGGAATCTTGCATGAAATCGAACATTTTCGATTGAATGGAGCAATTTTATTGGGGAAAGGAAAGAGCTAAGAGTGTGGATTTGCAATTGTTTGGTTGAAAGAGTGATGAAATTTTGAAGAATGCTTACTGTGGATATGGAGAGAGAAGAAAGGAAATTTGGGAAGAAAAAATATAGAAAAATAGATTTTTTGGGAAAGGGGAAAAGGTACATATTTAACCTTCATTTGTTAGGATCTTTATTTAAGGTTATTATTGAACCTTTGAAAAAAGTAATACCTTTTTCAAAGGTTTTGATAGTTATGTGATCTCAACTTTCTTTGTTTTGTTTTAATTAATTTAGTTTAGTTGAGATTTGGTTGTTGAGATTGTTTGTTATGATATTCCTCTAATTGGGGAGGTTTGAATTATTATTCTAAGGTTCACTTTGTTCAGATTATCATATATTGTTGCAGTGTCATTAACAAAAAAAAGATGAGAGTTCTTGTGTGATTCTGCATTGTTGGAAAATATATATTATGATTAGTGGTAAACATTTAGGATGCACTCTCGAGAACTAATGTGTGATGATACAACATTCTAAATATAAGATATTGATCAACTATTCAATGATGCTTAAAGCTAGGATTGCAAGTGGTCATTGATTAAGGCGAAATAATCTTATTAATGTTATGATAATTGTTATTATACAATTTAGTTTTGATTGTTGAATCAATCCATGGTTAGCATGTTGGTTCCTGTTGTTGTACCCACAGTCATAACATTGTAACAATCAATTACTACACGATAAATATAATCTCTTATCATGGGTCTAAGACCCCCCCTAGATGTAGATGTTGTGTCATCGAACTGGGTTATCAAAGTTTTATGTGTTTTCTATACTTTTATGTGTTTTCATAGTTGTTCTTTCAGTTATTAACTCACAGTACAATAACAGTACTACAATAACTAAGTGTGTATTTTCTCAATTCGTATCAGAGCAAGTTGATGCTGGTTCATTGAGTTTTCAATGGCATTGATCAAGGACGGTGGTTTAACAACTCGAAGCATAAGGTGTCATAAAGGCGATGTATCCTCTAGTAGCGAGTTCGAGCAATTTGGGAGAGCCCTTATCAGTATTGTTACTGTAGATGAATCTACTAACGATGGTTGTTCCAATGGGCAGACAAAGTCTAGTGCATATGTTGAGCATCGAGGATTATCATCTTTTGTTATTCTAGATGGCAATGATCACTTCAGAAAATGCGAGGAAGATCAAATTGTGTTGAAACAAAAGCAAGAAAGAATTCAAATACTGGTCGAAGAAAATCATCGTTATTTCCTCATCCATTGCAATGATAAAGTCAAAATTACAAGAGGCTCACCATGAGTATGATTCCCTGAATGTCAAGATGCTTACATCACGTACTCAAAGTCTTGAAAATATATTAAACGATGGAAAGTCGAGACCAAATAAAATGGGTCTGAGTTACTTTAGTAGTAGCACCACTGGTACTTCAACAACAGTATTTGTAAAAGCATCCAGTAAAAGTGATCAAAGTACGAATTTGCTACCTGTTGAAAGAGAAAATCATATTACTAAGAAGAGATGAGTCTGTCATTTCTATGGAAGAACGGGTCATATACGACCATTTTGTTATCGTCTACATGGTTTTCCCTCAAATAGAAAAGTTATCCGCAAAAATAAGTCTTGAAAAACTCCCAAGATTGTTTGGAGACCTAAAAGAAGCAACTATGCAAATAGGTGTAATGTTGCACTTACGTCTATTCGAACTCAAGAGTTACTAGTTAGTACTGTGATAGTCCCGGCATGTGGCAGGTAATGTTGGCTTCTTCTATGAATTCAAGGAATGTCATTTTGGCTCGATAATGTTTGGTGATGGTGTGAAGGACAAAGTTGTTAGAAAAGGAAACATGAGTAAACCAAGATTACCAATTTTAAAAAATGTTAGACTTGTAAAGGGATTATCAGTAAATTTGATTAGCATCAGTCAACTGTGTGATGAAGGTTTCGATGTTAAATTCTTAAAAGGTAGATATCTTGTGACTGATAGGGATGAGACTCATCATGACAGATACATAATCTTATGACAATTGTTATTTGTGGACTCCTAATGTCTTTAAATTTGGATGTAGCATCCTTAAACACTATGAGTTTGTGCCCACTTCTAAAAAATGCAAAAATGTCTTATTGCAAATAAAGTGTTCTTATCTAGGAAAACCAAAATTGGTTAAGCTTTCTTTTGAAAACAAGATATTTGTTGAGCTTTATGTGATGTGTGATGACATTATTGTTAAGGTTGCTTTTATTGAATCTTTGGCATATTTTGATTTTGTTGATAAGCCTTCTATTTTTGGAGTGGTTAAGATGCTAATGATTGTTGATTTTGGTTATTTTTGTAAGAAAAAACAAATGGGAAAAATGGTTATCGGTTTGCTCTTGTTTGTTTACATTGTTGTCATGGTTAAAGTTGTCAAAGTTCATTGGGTTGTTGTGTGGTTTGTGTTAATTTGGGTTCTCAATGATGTGTTTTGTTTTGCCTAATAGCCAAAGAGGGAGATTTGTTACTAAGCTGGTTGGTTGGCTTATTTTATTAAAGGTAATATTGGGGCTTAGTTTCCTATATAGTTAATGTCTATTAATAAATATGTGAACAATATTTATTAATAAAGATATGTAGTTCGTTTTAGAGATTTGGTCATTATGGTTGAGTTAATATTTATTAATAAATATTAATGAAGATATTCAGTTGGTTGTGGTTGTTCCTATATATTCTCCCGAGATTTGTCAATATTGATTAATAAATATATGGTTAATATTTATAAATAAATTGATGGAGTTGATTTTTATTTTGTTACAACTTGTGGATGTGTGATATTGGTGTGGTTTTTAAGAACAAAATGTGGGCAAGTTTGTATCAAATTTATGTGTTGAGAATTTTTTTTTAAAAAAAAAAACCACAGTTTGTGTGATGTATGATGATGAACATTTTATTTGTGGCATTGTGAGTCACTTGATTGAGAAAATCTGTGCAAGTTAAGGAGAGAATAACATTGAATTTTTTTTTTTTGCGAAGCCTCGTGCCATTACGTGTGTTATGCGTGATTTGTCTGATCGTCGGTTCATTGTGAATTTTTTGCTTCAAGACTTATAACGGTTGAGATTGATAATCCTGCATCTGTTTCCCCATCTTAAATTTATTTGTTAGCAAGCAAAGGGGAGAAAAATGTTGAATTTATATTGACTTTATAGTCTAATCTGCTTGGAATGTCATATGATCTGTTTTGGCCTATAATATGATCTGAATTCTGTTGGCTTATGGATTTAGTTTTTGTTGTGCTTATTTTGTGGTCTGCTTTTGGATCGTCATCATTCTTTATTTTGGAGGTTTATGTTTCTCTACTGTTGGTCGCGATTGTGCTTGTCTGCTCAAATAAAGGAAGATGGTCTTAAAGGGGAGCTTGTTGGTTATGTGATCCCAACTTCCTTTATTTTGTTTTAATTAATTTGATTTGATTGAGAATTGATTGTTGAGATTGTTTGTTATGGTATCCTTCTTGTGTGATTCTGCATTGTTAAAAAATATATATTATGCCGAGTTGTAAACATTCAAAATGCACTCTTGAGAACTAATGTGTGACGATACAACAATCTGGACATAAGAGATCGATCAGCTATTCAAGGATGCTTGAAGCTAGGATTGCAAGTGGTCATTGATTAAGGGGGAGTAATCTTATTAATGTTATGATAATTGTTATTGTACAATTTAGTTATGATTGTTGAGTCAGTCCACGGTCAGCACGTTGGTTGATGTTGTTGTGCCCACAGTCATAACATTGTAACGATCAATTACTACATGAGCAATATAATTTCTTATCATGGGTCCAAGACCCCCACCCCCCAGATGTAGATGTGTTATCAAAGTTTGATATGTTTTCTGTACTTTTATGTGCTTTCGTAGTTGTTCTTTCTATTTTTAACTCACGGTACAACAACAGTATTACAATAATTAAGTGTGTGTTTTCTCAGGTTTTATTTAACCTTTGAAAAAAGTAATTCATCTTTCGAAGATTTTATTAAACCTTTGAAAAAAGTAATAACGTTTTCAAAAGTTTTATTTAACCTCTGAAAAAAGTATGATCTTTTTCGAAGGTTTTATTTAACCTTTGAAAAAACTAATACCTTTTTTGAAGGTTTTTTTTTTTTAAGTCTTTATTTAACCTTTGAAAAAAGTATTATCTTTTTTTTAAGGTCTTATTTAACCTTTGAAGAAAGTACGATATTTTTTTAAGGTTATTTATTATCCATCAATAAAAAGTAGATATTATCGAAGGTTTTTTCAAGACCTTCAATAAAATGAATATGCTTTTCAAAGGTTTCTATTATTATTCAATAAAAAGTATATATATTTCTCAAAGGTTTTTCCTAATCCTTCGATGAATGTTCGAAGGTTTTATATAGCCTTTGATAAAAAATGGTCGTTATAGCCCCACTTTCTTGTAGAGTAGGGAGATGATGTGAGAGATTTTTGTTTTGGAAAAAAAAAGAAAATTAAAAACTAGTTCTGAGTTTATTTGCTTCAAGTTTGTTGATTTTGTTTCTGTGTTGGACATAAAATATTTATAGAATAAATTAACAAGATGTATTGATTATTTATCAAATAATTAATATGATGAATATAGAGCTCAATCATCTAAATATAGAAGCTGCATCATTATTCCTTAGAGAATCAACAAAATCTTAATGACAGTGACCAAATTAAGTTTTTTTAAAAGTTTGGAAGGACTAAAAGAGACGTTTTTAAAAATTAAATTTTAATGGTAGTGACCAGAGTAATGCCAAAGACCAAAGATGTTTTGAATGGTAGTGATCAGAGTAAGCTTTTTTAAAAGTTTGGAGGAACTAAACCAGACGTTTAAAAATTCAAAAATCAAAAATAGAATAAGATACAAAGTTCATGGACCAATATACGATTTAAACATCAAAGATATAATGAACACCAAAGTTCTAATAAACTCTCACTAAACTATTTTTTAAAACAAGTCAACTAAATATACCAACAATCCAAGACAGAACAAGAAAATTAAATTATAGTCAACCATCATGGGTTGGCCTAGTCATAAATTTGTGACTAAAAATAGTCCAAAGTTTAAAAATATATGGAAAACTCAGTTTCTTGCCACAAAAAACATATGAAGTAGACTTTCATGACTCATTTTTTAATCCCTCGATAAAATTTGTTACTAGTAATGGGTCAGAAGCCCAATTTGTTGTTTTGAGAAACAAATAAGGGTGAACTAGAAGAATAGCAATTTTAAAGTTGCCGTTTTGAAAAATTGAAAAATTGTTTTTTTTTTTCAAAAATGGAAAAATGAAAAAAAAATACAATAAATAAGAATTTAAAAAAATGCAAAATACCCCTATACATAAAGTGCAAATTACTTACTAAGAGCTAAAATAGAATAAATACACTTTAATAAATCTTGAAAACATACTTGTCCAATCAAAGTTAGAACCCTTTATTTTCATTTTTCAGACCCATTGCAATGATCTTCATGCTTCATGCTTCATTTTTGTTTTTCGTTTCTCATCTTCCATTTTAAAAATCTTTTTACGTCTTCACTTTCCATTTTTCTTTTTTGATCTCATTTTCTTCGAGCGGACAAACCCCAATCTCCACCCTCTTCCATTTGAAGTTTAAATTTCATCTTCAACTTCATTATGCATTTTCAAGAAGAAGAATATAAACATTTGAAGCAAGCAAACACTATCTTCATTTTCCATCTTCCATCTTTGATTTTCAAGTCTACAGTAAACACTTGGGTGGAAGAACAAAAACTTCACTAAAAAAAAGAGACAAGGAAAGTTATCTTCCTTATCTCTCAGGGGAATTTTAGCTGATTTTTTTAAAAATTAATATTATTTATTTAATAAAATGTATGTGAAATTTAGAAAATTTTATCTAAAAACACAATATCTTAGCTTATTTTATTAAAAAAAGTAATTTTAAAAAATAAATTAAGATCTAATACGAAAACTAATTTTAATTTCTAAATTAGTAAGGGTTTAAAGATTCAACTTATTTTGAAATAAAAAAGGTTGAGATTTAGTTTTCAAATAATAATGATAAAAAGGTTGAGATCTTAATAGGAAAACTAATTTTAATTTTCAAATTCAAAATTTAAAATTTAAAAATAAATAAAGATCTAATACGTTATTTTGAAATAAAAAAGATGACGAAAAGTTAGTATATTTTGAAATAAAAAATGTTAAGATTTAGCCAATAAAAATTAATAATAATATTATTTTGAAATAAAAAATGAATAAAACTGTTAAAATCTTAACACAATAGTGAAATAAAAAAATAAGGTTTTTGATATCTTTTAAATCCTAAGATATTAGGAAGAGGTTATGATAGGGTTCTCTACATTATTAACACGTCAAAATTAATTACATACTCATAATTGCATATCACAAATTAATTATACTGAAAAGACTTTTGATAAACTTATAGTTGTATATCACAAATTAATTACACATACAAAACCTTTGATAAGAACATAATATATTGAAAGAATTACATTAATTACACTTTTAAACCAATATTGATATAAATTTTAATTTAATTAATGTTATTAAGTCAAATGAATATGTTTTGGTTTAAAAGTTATTCTAAACATAATTAATGTAATTGTTTTCTAATTTTAATTCATTTCCACCATTGTATGAATTAATGGTATTGAACTAATAAAAAATATTGGAAAACAAACAAATAAACAAGTTTTCACTTAAATAAAAAGAGCATAAGAAAATTTTAATTCAAAATAATAATTTGGTTATTTTATGATTCAACCAATCAATGTTATTTTGATATTAAAATTTTATTTTGAAATAAAATCAATGGTTGAAATTTTCCCAAAATAATAATTAGGTTATTTTGAAATTGCATTTTAAAATCAATAGTTGAGATTCTCCAATTAGAAAAATAATAATTTGGTTATTTTGAAATTCAATCATGGTTATTTTAAAATAAAATTAATGTTGAGATTCTCCCAATTTCCAAATAATAATTTGATTATCTTGATATTCAAACCATTAATGTTATTTTGAGATAAGATAGCAAACAAGTAAGATTTTTCAATTTTGAAAAATGAGAATTATGTTATTTTGAAATTCAAATTCAATTTGGTTATTTTAAAATTAGTAAGATTGAATAAAATTATTAAAATGTTAAATTAGTTGACTCATGAGATATTAAGAAAAAAGTTATGATATGGGTTGCTATATCTTTTTTAGATAAAAAATAATTAAAGGTTGATAATACAGGACAAAATTAATCACAATGTAGAAACAAAATAATTACAGTGTGGAAAGGTGGGTATTTTGGTATTTTGTAAAATACTATGCACATGCAAAAAATGTTATTTGCTAAAATTCAAAAGAAAAATGGCAAGTTTTGTCATTTTTCAAAATGACTCCTAAAAACGTTGTTATATCTCTTATTATTCTCAAAGACAATGACATAAATCTCAGAGTGGACCTTAGTAATATTTCTCCTCTTTCCAATGATGTTGAGTACATTCCAAGCCTAGATTCTCCTTTGATTACACCTATACACATATTTCTCCTTCACAATATGAGATTTTCGTGATAGCCAAGTCTCATTAGTCAACAGTGAAGAGAAAGTAGACAGAAATGATAAATGGATCGAAAAGAAGGAAATTAACAAAGAAATTTTCAAGAAACAACTTGTAACTTGGCTTAAAAACAACAACCTGAAGTTTGTTAATGCCTATGAAAACATTCCTAGTACTTCTAAGAATTATCCTAATGATGAAAGTGCCAATGAGTCATTGAGGTCAACTAATTCCCCATGAAAGTAATGTTATGGAATGTTATGAGGCTTAGCTCTGCGTGAAAAAGAGCTCAAATAAAGCATGAACTTTCATTTTTCATTTTACTCTCTCGATTTTGTATCTAACTAAAACCAAATTATCTGCTATTAATAGAGCTTTGACCAAATCTCTATGGAGTTCCATTTGTATTAAATGGATCTCTAAAAATGCAGAGGGTAGACCAAGAGGAATTCTCTTTATGTGGGATGATATTAAGCACAATGTGATTAACTTCATAGAAGGATCTTTCTCCATATCTGCTAATACCATTGAATCAGATGGTTATAATTGGTGGTTCACGGCTATATATGGACCTGTAAAAAGAAAAAAAAATGAAAGATCTTTTGGAAAGAGCTCAACAGCCTTGAATCCATGTGTGGCCCAAATTGGCTTCTAGAAGGAAATTTCAATCTGATCAGATGGAGAAGTGAGACATCATCATCTAATCCGACCAGTTACAACATGATTAAACTCAACTCTTTCAGTCAAAATTGCAACCTTATTGACCCTCATCTTATAAATGAGAAGTATAGTTGGTCTAATCTTAGAGACACCCTTGTGTTGTCCAAGCTTGATCGTTTTCTCCAATATGCTATTCATCTCTTTGAACAAGCGGCTAACCTCGACATCAACTTGAACAAATCATCAATATCTCCTGTAAATGGACTCTGCCCCGTCTAATTATGTTAATTGTGCTACTTCCATTCTTGAGTGTCGTCTTGTTGTTGATACTCCTGCCTTTGACTCTAGTGCTAATTCTAGTGTTGCGTCGAGATATAAGCACCCTGGCTGTGTTTCCTTATTTGCTAGTGAAAGTCTTAGTGGCTCTGTGCCCTAGCATTGCTGCTCCAAGTGTTATCCCATCTACTCGTCCTGTTGAGTCTCCTAGTGATGTTCATTTGGATTTGTCTGATGATGATCCCATTGCTATTATGAATCTTATGCACCGCTCCAAACAAGCTCCATCTGATCCTTTAAACAAAACAATGACAATTGATAGTGCATCTACCTTACCTCTACCCATTTTGAGGAACTTAGCAACTAAACTTGTGCGTTTTAATCATCCCATGGGTCAGAAAGTGATCACCACCAAGGTGGGATGTCAAAAGATTCCCCCTAATGTCTCATATGTGTCCATTGATGGGGTCTCATTTCACTTTGAGGATAGTGTTCACAAATTGAAATACGTGTCCAGTGTCGT